>JAAAKL020007087.1:0-17260 GCA_010016065.2 Carybdea cf. marsupialis auct. non (Linnaeus, 1758) | reverse complement strand
GGCGGCGCCTCCCCAAGCGGCGGCCCCACCCCCGGCCACGACTCCGCCGCCGCCCGCGGGCCGTGCCGCCCAACGCGCTCTGAACGAAGCCGATGTCGCCCGTACCGCCCTCGATCGCGGCGAGCTGGAGAAAGCCAGCCAAGCGATCGCCAGGGGTCGCCAGCTCGACGCCTCGCAAGCGGTCTGGCGGGATCTCGACGCCCGCCTGCAAACCCAGCGAGCCGAGCGTGATCAGAGGCGCCAGGCTCAAGAACGGGCCGGCCGTTTCCTCGAGCAGGCCCTCGGCCATCTCGAGGCCGACGAGCTCGACGAGGCGATCGCCGCCTTTCGTAAGGTCTTAGTCTTCGATCCGGAAAATGCCCAGGCGTCCAACGGCTTGCGTCAAGTCGAGTCGCTCAAGACGAAACAACAACAGCTTCGACAGCCGAGCGAGCCGCTGCGCAGCTTCAGCGAGACCATCACCGAGCTGATCTCGGGGAACTCGGAGCCGCAGCTCGAAGGTTTCTCGGCAGACGACAGCGTCGCGGTCGAGCGAGGCAGCGCCGACTTGAGCGTACCCGGCGAGTTGGTGATCGAGCTCAATCCGCGCGATGCTAAACCCTCCGAGCCCTACACCCTGACGGTGCGACTGCACAATGAGACCAACACCGGGCTGATCGTCCGCAGTCTCGAGCTGGTGACCAGCTACGGCGGCAGGAAGCTCGGCGCCGGGGTCGAGATTCCGATGAACCTGCGCCGGATCGACGCTCGCAGCACCGTGCTCCTCCACCAGGCCTCCGGCCAGTGGAAAGAAGAGCAGAACGCCGGCGGCAGCATCGCCGCTACGGTGACCCTGACCCAAGGCAAGCTCAAGAAGGTTCTGACCTGGAGCGCCGGATCATGAGAACGTCTGTGATGGTGAAATCCCTGGCCATCGCCCTGGCAGGCATCGGCTGCGGGATCCCCGCCCTGGCTGAGAAACCGATCATCGACCATCAGCCGGTGGTCTGCTCGGTCCCCCAGAAGAATCCACGGATCTGCGCCCTGGTCGCCGACGACAGCGCGGTGCGCAAAGTCGACGTCTTCTTTCGCGCCGCAGGACAGACCGCCTTCTACCGCAGTGCCATGGCTTTTGATGCCATTCGCTACTGCGCCACCTTGCCGGTTCCGGCCAAGTCGACCTCGATCATCGAATACTACATCCGCGCGATCGACGACGAGGCCTTGATCGAACGCACCATCGACTTTCGAGTGCGGGTCGACGCCGGCACCTCTTGTGAGTTCCCGGTCATCGACGAAGATGCCGAGCGCACCTCCCGACTCGAGGTCTTCGCGACTATTGCTAAACAAGGCAAGAAGATTCGCGGCTTCGAGCGCACCGGTATCACCCGCTTCGTGCCGGTCAAGAAGCGATGAAGTTTCAGGCCCCCGATCTTTGTGGGCCGAATCGCGGAAGAACTGGCTGGTGAGGCGTCGCTGAACGCGTCGGCGCGGACCTGATGGAGTTTGAAATGGGCTGGATTTATTTGATGCTTGCGGTGGTCCTGGAGATCGCTTGGGCCTCGACCCTCAAATGGACCGATGGTTACTCTCGATTCGGCCCGTCTCTGGTCAATCTGGTCCTCGGAATCGCCAACATGGTGATTCTGGCGAAAGCGATCAAACTCCTGCCGACCGCACTGGCCTACGCGATCTGGACAGGTCTGGGCACCGTCGGCATCGCCGTCCTCGCCTGGTGGTTTCAGGGCGAATCCTTCGGCCCGGCCAAAGTCCTCTGCATGACGCTGATCGTCCTGGGAGTGATCGGCTTGAAAACCTTCAGCCCGACCTGAGGGCCGCCTCGGTTCCACGTCGATCACGGAAGCCAGAGACTGTCGTCCGCTGACATCGGCTTGGATTTCGCGCCTTCTGGCGATGGAAATCGCGACCGCACCGGCCGGGACGACCGAAGATCGATCCCGAGCTACAGAACCTCATCCGACGCATGGTCCGCGAGAACCCGACTTGGGGCGCACCGCGCATCCACGGCGAGCTTCAGCTACTCGGATTCGAGGTCGCCGAGCGCACCGTCTCCCGCTATCTCAAGCGAGCCCCGGGACCGGACGCTATCGAGCGGTGGAAGGCTTTCCTGAAGCTACACCGGAAGGATCTAGTCGCGACGGACTTCTTCACCGTCCCAACCCTAAGCTTCCAGGTTCTCTACGTGCTGGTCGTCCTCCACCACCATCGACGCCGCGTCGTCCACTTCGCAGTGACCGCCTTGCCCAGCGCCGGGTGGATCCGCCAACAGCTACGCGAGGCGTTCCCCTACGAGACCGCTCCGCGGTTTCTGATCTGCGACCGCGATGGGCTTTTCGACGCCTCGGTGCTTGGCCTCATGCAAGCGCTGGGATTCACTCCTGTACGGACGGCACCTCGCAGGCCCTGGCAGAACGGAGTGGTCGAGCGCTGGATCGGATCCGTGAGGCGGGAACTCCTCGATCATGTCGTCGTCTTCAATGATCGCCATCTGCATCGGCTGCTGCGCGAGTACGTGGCCTATTACCTTGAAGACCGGCCTCATCTTTCCCTCGGGAAGGACGCACCCGCCGGACGTCGGATGGAGCGACCGCCGCAAGGCGAGGCCGAGATCGTGTCCTTCTCACGCGTCGGCGGACTGCACCACCGGTACGCTTGGCGAACCGCGGCCTGAGCTGATGGTCCGCGTCACAGGGCCTATCGCAATACAGAACGGAATCGGATGACTGAAGGCTGGAGGCGTGCCTGTGCTTTCGTCGTCGAGGACCGCGGGCGAGTGTGTCTCGCATTCATTCCGGATCCTCGGTCGCCCCAGATCGGATTTTGGCGAGGCACAGGGCCCGGCGAGCGTTCGTCGGGATTTCGCGCTAGACTGTGCGGGGTCGAGCATAGGGGATTCTCCTTTGCTTGGCCGGGCTCCCGTGGAGGGGTCAACTCCGCGGGGGTCGTTCTTGGTTTAGGGAGCGCAGTGCTCCCCTGGGCCACTACTGGTATGCAGGGATGCGGCCCAATGTCAACGATTTAACCGCATATCAGCGATAATTCTCTATTGCTGTCCGATGCCATCGAAGCGTGAAAGTTTTCTTTGACCAGCTGGCGGTCTCAATGTCCTACCGCAAGGACAGTCAGCCCGGTGAACAATTCAAGCGAATGGGAGCGGCGACGAGCACTCTGATGACCGAGCAAAAGGCCCGCCAAGCCATCGAAGCGCGTCCGGTGCAGGACGAGGAGGACATGAGTCTCGGCGGCGGCCTCAGTGTGGCGGCGCGGGAGTCCCAGTGGCTACGCCCCCCTTCGGGCTGTACTCTCGATTAGATCATGAGGAAAAATAATGAAGACCGGAAAGCACTCACACCTCAAGGCTAATATCGCTCTGGTCAGTCAAATTATTGCGGTAGCTGGTGGATTAGTAGCGTTCTTCGAGAAGGATCTATTTCTGAGCGCGCTGGTACTACTCCTTTTCGGCACCTGCGCGGCCTTTTGGGTCGTATTCTCTCGGCGCGAGTCCGCCATTGTTCCGAGTGAAGATTCAAAAGGCGCCTCAGTTTATCGACACTCTAAGATCCGTCGTATCTGCGCATCTCTCATCGGTGCAATACTAGCTGTTATCAGTGTCGTATTAGTTATTCGATGGCTGCCTGAAGAAAATGTCTCTGCAAATGCTGACAGGACTAATGTTATTGAATCGAACAGGGGGAGTTCGCTTGACGAAATACCATCAGAGAGAAACCTGCCGCCAGTTCGAGATGGAGTTGCAGATCCTACCTGGAGACAACCCGAGATTTCGTTCAGGAAATATTCACGCTCTAGTTCAATTCCTTTGAGTTCCGGGGACACGGTCTACTCAGGAGACAGTGTTGGAGCTAGAGTTAGTGTGGCTTCAGACACCTGTTTAGTCGCTATTTTGTTCGACAGCACAGGGACCGCCAGAAAGCTTACCTTGTTTGATCGTGATGGTGTAAGAGTCGATCAAATTACGGCAGTTGCCAAATCAATTGTTTTCTTGCCATCAGTGAAACAAGGATGGAGATTGGATAAGAAGACAGGCTGGGAAGTTTTCTATGTCTTGACTTCGCGGTTTCCTTTCGAGGAGAACGAGGTTGGTAGATTGCTGCGCCAGGTGAGCAAAGTCAAAGTTCGAGGAGTTGATGGCGTTGAAGACCACACTGTTAGCGCCGCCGATATGGGTTCAATCTTGGACGGCGAGATCGCGAGTTTCTTTGCTAGCAGAAAGGAATTCAGCTACAACAGCATATCTTTAAGGCATGAAGACAGAGTTGTCGAGTAGGCTGCTCTAGGGCCGCCGCCAGCTGGCCCACGGCTTAGAGGTTGAAGATGTCATGCGCTGTGCCCTATCCTGGTCGGAGTCGTTCGAGCGGGCGAAACTACGTCTTCCGCCGCCCGAACGAAGGAGGCTCCGTGAATGGACGACACCTTGCTAGGCGAGCGGAGAGCGTGGTGCGCGGGTCGGCGTCACGCGATGATCCATCGCGTTGTGTCAGGACCTGGAACTGGGGATGCCAGGACGTCGAGAACCGGACAACGCCCCCATCATCGAGGAAGACACGCCCATGAGCAAGACAAGACAGCTCGCGTGCACCGGCCCGGCCGGATTCCTGTTTATCCTCTGCCTCGCCTTGCTGGAGATGGGCTGCGGGGGAGAAAACGGAGAGGTCCCGAAGTCCGGAGAGTCCCCGCCTCCCCAAGAAACATCGGTAACTACGAAGGGCGCCGACCTAATGGCGGCCGTGCGGGCAAGGGACGCGGTTCGGGTCGCGGAGCTTCTCACGCTGGGTGCAGACCCGGACATCCTCGATTCCGATGGCCTGGGCGCCCTTCATCTAGCCGCGACCGCGGGCGACGACACCATGACGCTGCTCCTGTTGGAGAGTAGAGCCAATCCCGACCTGAGAGATGCGAAATCTGCGACGCCACTGGACGTGGCCTCTCTCCTCGGCAACGAAGGCGTGGCTCGCCTGCTGCTCGAGAACGGCGCTGACCCGAACCTCACCGCGGGCGGCGGCAAGCCGCCGCTCTATCTCGCGCTCTCCCAGGGCCATGACCGCGTGGCTGACCTACTGCAGTCCAGCGGCGCCCGGGTGGACCAGATTCTCGATGGAGTGACCCTCCTGCAGTTCGCAGCATTGGCCGGCGAGGAGGAGGTCGCGGTCGCCCTCGCACGGCTGGGTGCCGATCTGACGGTGACGACCGACAGGGGGCGCCGTCTCCTCCATCTGGCAGCGTTCCAGGGATTTCAGGATCTTGCCACCGAGCTGCTGATGCGTGGGGAGCCGATCGACGCCCTGGATAATGAGGGCTACACCCCGATCGCAATGGCCGTAAACAAGAACCAAGCGGAGATGGTCAAGTTTCTCGTCCAGGCCGGTGCAGATGTCAATGTGGGTACCGGCAACGCACTAAGACCCCTCACCGACGCTGCCAATGAGGGGAGAGCAGAGACCGTGCAGCTCCTGCTCGCGGCGGGCGCGGAGGTCGATTTTCCGAATCCGATGAATGGCCAAACGCCGTTGATCGTGGCCGCGTTCTCTGCCAAGAACAAGGGCGAGGGAGGTTTTTTGAAGGTCGCTCGTCTGTTGATCGATGCCGGTGCCGACGTGGACGCAAAAGATCCTCGGGGACTGTCGCCTCTGCTGGCGGCGGCCATCGATGGTGATCTCCGGTTAACCGAACTCCTCCTCGAGTGCGGCGCAGATATCGCGACGAAGGACGGCACAGGCCTATCACCTCTTCTGGCCGCGATTGATCGTGATTATCTGAAGCTGGCGCAGCTGCTGCTCGCCGCCGGGGCCGACCCCCACGCTGCGGACGCAGAGGGAAGATCCGCCGACGCGATGGCGAAACAGCGAGGTTTCAAGACCGTGGCTGCGCTGGTGGCGGGAGCATACGGCAGAGACAGGATTCCCGAGGAAGAGAGGTCGAAGCTGGACGCCAACCTCTTCGCCGCCGCGGTGCAAGGCGATCTATCAGAAGTTCGAAGCCTCGTGGCCAAGGGCGCGAACGTCAACGTCAACGACGCGTTCGGCGCTAGACCGCTCATGTACTCCGTAACTAATAGCCATGACAGCTTGACCGAGTTCCTGTTGGCCCAAGGAGCTGACGTCACGGTCAGCGGCATCAAGGGGTGGACACCTCTCCACTTCGCGGCGGAGAAGGGCAGGCTCCGGGCGGCCCGGCTCCTCATCGACGCGGGTGCAGAGGTCAACGCCAGAACCAAGGACGGCTCCGCACCGTTGCACTACGCCGCGATGAACGGGCAGACTGAGATGGCACGGGTGCTGATCACCGAGGGGGCCGATCCTGACGCCAGAGCCACGAACAACGTCACTCCCCTTCACCATGCCGCCGTGGGAGGGCACGAGCAGGTTGCCGAGTTGCTCATTTCCGAAGGGGCGTCTACCGATGAGAAAGACAGCCTGCATGGCGTCACGCCGCTACTCGCCACTTCTCAAAAGGGGCACGTAGGGCTGGCGCAGCTCCTGATATCGAAGGGGGCCGATGTCAACGCTCAGGACAAGCTAGGGAAGACGCCTTTGGACACGGCTTTGGAGACCGATGCCCAGGAGCTGGCGACACTGCTCATAAGGAACGGCGGCAAGGCTGGCGTGGGCGGCCCGGGTTGAGTCGAAGACTGCGAGCCCAGTCTGCGGCAAGAAGTGACAGACGGCCTGCCGGTCGCTGTCGGAGCGGGACCTTTCAGGGCCGCTGGCGCTACGGTTGCTCGCGCCGGGCCGTCGCGCTCTTGCTGATTGCGCTCGTGTGCCTTGTATCGAGCAGATCTGCAAGAGCGGAGGGTATTCCTTCGTCGGCAAATACCCGCGAGGTCGTTACTTCGGCGTCGAGTGCCTCTGAGTTGGCTACCTTCGCAGAAGCTGTCGCGCACTATGATCGCGCCATCACTACGGGCCGTGAGCGAGGCGACTGGCAGCGGCTGGGCACGGGCCTGGCGAAAGCTGCCGCGGGCTACCGCGAGCTAGGTCGTCTGACCGAGTCCCGTCGCGGCTTCGAAAGGTTGGTGGACCTTGGTCAAGTGCAAGAGCTCGATCACTACTTAGCGGCGGGACTCGCCGGGCTCGGCACCCTCGCCGTGGACCTGGGTGATTACGACCAGGCGCGTCGTAGCTTGCAGGAGGCGCTCAGGATCTGTGCAGCGGCCGATCTGCCGGCCGTGGGCCGGGTGCTGTGCCAGAACACCGAAGCGGCGGCGCACCGCCAGCTCGCGCGGGTTCACCTGGTTTTTGGCCGCTACCAGGAGGCGGGGTCCTCGCTGTTGAAGGCGATCGATCTCTGGCAGGAGTTGGGCCATCCCGATGCTCTCGAGGCCGCTGGCAACGAAGTACTGAAGATCGGCTACCTCGAGGGCTTGGTCAATGGCATCCTCGTTCTAGAAGTCCCCACAGGCCGTGGCTCGGTGCGTGTCGCTGCATGGGATGCCTGGCTGGCGCAGATGGGCACTGGCAGGCTGTCCCGAAAGGAGTATGCCACCGCCGTGGAGATACTGCTGCTCAAGAAGAAACAAGGCGGTCTCTGGGGAGAGGTGATCAGCGGCCCCGACGCCCCCACCCAGACGAGGGTAAACCTCCGCTTGCGAAAGAACACCTTTCCCGAGAGCTATCTCGATCTGTCCCTGGCTGAAGCCTACGTCGGGGCTGAGAGATTCGACGAAGCGCTCAAGCTTCTCGACAGCCGCGAGTGGCAAGCACCTCCCAACCGGTTCCGGGCACACACCCTTCGTGGGTTAGCGCTGAAGGCCAAGGGATCACTGGAAGGTGCATCTCTGGAGCTTCTCCAGGCATTCGAGATCTCGGAGAGAATGCGCCTCGATACCAGGGACAGGATAGCCTTCTTGAGCGGTGGTGGGCACGGTGGGCGGTTGCGAGCCTACTATGGGCTTATCGAGACTCTGGTGAAACGCGCCGGGAGGCCCGGCGTTCCACCGAGATTTGTTACTCTGGGCCAGGTCATCGTTGGCGCTGGCCTCCTGCTCGTGCTGGGCACCTGGCTTTCCCGGAGGTTATTCGGCGGTCTCCCTCGCGTGCTGTTCCGGGCTCTACTTGCCTGTGCGGTGCTCTTGGTGGTCGCGCAGTTCTTCCTTACTTTCTCAAGGCGTCCGTTCTTGCCCGGCAAGATCAGTGTTTATGGGGATGATCCGCGACAAGCTGCGTTCTTCTTCGCCGAAGCAACCAAGGCCAGGGCGCTCTTGGAGACCATGGCGCGGCAGCTAAGAGCCTATCGGGGGTCGGACGTTCCGCGCTCTGTCCGGGCTCGAGAGCAAGAGCTCTTGTACGAACTCGAGAGCATCGCGAGACGAGAAGAGCGCGGTGGAGGCACGGTCGGCGGCGAACTCTCCAAAGAGGACAGCAGGCGCAGGGAGACCCTGGAAGGAGAGCTTGAGACCGTTATTGACCGCCTGAGAGAGCAGGCGCCGGCGTACGCCGCGCTCAGGTATCCGCAGCCGCGTACGGTGGGAGAACTCGCACTCGGCGCAGACGAGGTTCTCTTGGAGTACTCGGTTTGCGACAGAGTGACTTATCTGTTTGTGGTGCAAAAAACCGGGCTTACTCGAATCATCGAGATACCTCTCGGCTCTAGAGAGCTGGCCTCTCGTGTTCGCGTTCTGACATCTCCATTGAACGCGATCGAATGGCGGAATTTTTCACTCAGTCGAGCGAAAGAGCTCTATGAGCTTCTTCTGGCCGAAGCGCTCGAGGGTGTCGCTCCCGGGAGCGAGCTTGTCATCGTGCCCGAGGGCGTCTTGACACTACTGCCCTTCGAAGCGCTTGCAGTCGAGGTCGGGAGTGACCTCGAACAGAGTTCCTTCGTCGGCGATCGATGGGTGGTGCGGTACACCCAGTCAGCAAGTGTTCTGTCCCTCATTCGGGCGCTCGGCCCGTCGCGGGCCGAGCGCGTTCTGTTTGCGATTGGGGATCCGCTGCTCGACCGACGCCCTGAGAGCGTCGCGAGCGGCGAAATGAGCCGCTATCCGCAGCTGCCCGAGACGCGCGAAGAGGTTTTTCGGATCGCCGAACACCTCGGTGTTGCGTCCGAATCATCCGGCGTTCTCATGGGCACGAAGGCCAATGAGACCAATCTCAAACGTGCCGAGCTGGCTGACTATCGGTTCCTGCACTTCGCGACCCACGCTGACCTGCCCGGCGAAATCGAGGGAATCAACGAGCCGTTCATCCTCCTTGGAGAGACTTGGAACGAGGGCGGCGACGACGGGATCCTGACGCTGAGTGAGACCCTGCACCTCAGGCTGGATGCGGACCTGGTTGTGCTCGCTGCCTGCAAGACCGGTCGAGGAGAACTGGTCGCTGGGGAGGGAGTACTCAACTTCGCGAGGGCCTTTCATCACGCAGGAGCACGATCCGTCGTCGTCAGCCTGTTCAGTGTGCCCTCGTCAGAGACGGTCAACTACATGGGGAGATTCTACGAACTCCTTGCATTGGGCATGGAGCGGGCAGATGCGCTAGCCGTGGCTCGTCGGGAGGCGAGGGAACGGCATCCGAATCCCTTTTGGTGGGCGGGATTCGTCCTCTATGGAGATGGATAGAGCGCGGGCGATCTCCGGTTTGCCTCTAAATCGGCACGCCTGGTCCTATCTCAAGTCTCGCCGCCCGAGACCCCCAGGAATCAGTGTGTCAGTCCGAATTCCCGTCTCATCCCGTTTCACCGGGTTACGCCAAGTTACCGCCTCAGATGACCCATGGCGACCCAAATCCAATTCTCTGGCCCTCCCAGCGGCCGGGCGTAGTCTCCCCATCTGTTGAAAGCAAACAGTTTGCAGTGGTGCCCGGGGCCGGATTTGAACCACCGACACCCTGATTCTCAGTTAATGCGCTTCAAGCCACGCAAGTACCCGCCGAGGCAAGCCGTCACGGTTCGCCGGTGTCAACGTTAAGAGTTCGGTGCCCTCGAGTCTGCGGACTTCGGCGATGAAGCCGCCACCGCGTTCGGCCACAGTGATCACAACCGGGTCGAGGAGCCCAGGAGCCGACGCATGGCCGTGAGTGGCACTCCATCTTGCCAACCTCATCGATCAGGAACATCACGACGCTGTCAGGCGCGACCGTCGACACCATAGTGACCCACTCTCACGGAGCCAGGATGATCGACATCGGCGATGATCCGCGTCTAACTAACTAACTAACCGTCGAGGGTCACGGCACGGAAGCCGCGAAGCCGGCCGTGCTCGCACACCTCCTCGGTATGGAAGCCGTCAAGGCTCTCGCGGGGGAGCCCCTCGGCCACCTGCTGGATGACGGTCGTCTTGCCCTCGCCGGGCCGGCCGTTGAGGAGAAGCACATCGCCCCCATCGCTCTGGCGAGCCTGCATCAGTCCCGTCAGCTCCTGACGCGGATCATAGGCCACTTCCGAGCTCCGAGAAGGCCGCCAACAGCTCGTTGCCGACATCGGCTGGATAGACCTCCTGGGCAAGGGAATCTGCCGACGCGGTTTCATAGCGGACGTCGAAATCCTTGGAGATCCAGGCTGGACGCGGACCTATGTTGTCCTGCGACCGCTCGACAACTCTGAGCCAGAATGCGATCGACGGAACGAGCAGGAAGCGAAGGTGCTCTCGGGCTTGGCTCGAGCCAAGCCACCTTTGCGAGTTCCTGAGCTCATCGCGACTCTCGAAGACGACGGGCGTCCGGCGATCGTCGAGACCGCGGTGGCGGGCTTCCCGCTCGATCTCCGGGCTGGCCGACAAAGCACCGTTGTCCCCTGGGAGGCTGTGGCTGAGGTTGCTACCGCTCTCCACGATGTCGATATCGCACTATTTCAAGACCTCATCGGGCATCCGTCCCGACGCGATCATGCCGAAGCGGAGCTGACGGTCTTCGAGGACTTGGACGAGCCGCTCGTTCAGGAGGCCCGCGCCTGGGCGTTCGAGCATCGGCCGCCACGGAATCCTTCGGTCCTTCTCCACGGTGATCTCCTCGGCCAGAACATCCTGTTGTCGTTCGACGACGAGCTGCCCGGGCTGATTGACTGGGAACGAGCGATGCTTGGTGATCCTGCCTATGATCTGGCGATCGTTACCCGAGGTCTTCGTCGCCCATTCCAGACGACCGAAGGTTTGGCCCTTCTCTTGGAGGCTTACGCAGAATCTGGTGGACAGGAAGTCACGATCGAGGAGGTCTATCTCCACGAGCTCTGCCTGGTCACCCGATGGTACCGAGAGTCGATGACAGAGCGCTCAGGCCATCCGCCCGATTTTTACCTCATCCAGTTGCGAGGGATCTTCCGCCGCGCGACGTCTGCTGGCGACCGTTAGTCGCCAAAATTTTACATCTTGTACACCTGTCAAGGATGGAATCTCTAGCAGCTTTGCCGTCGCCACCTCGCTACCCAAGAACTCTGTTCCCGTCTCACGAGACCTCGCGAAGCCTCGCCGAAGGTTTCTCCGAAGCTTTTGATCAAGATCGACAAGACTTTCGGAGATTTCTCCGGGCCCATTGTCGGCGTCGGCAAAACCTTCGGAGACTTCTCCGGACCCGTTGTCGACAGCGTCAAAACCTTCGGAGACTGCTCCGGACCCGTTGTTGGCGTCGGCTAAACCTTCGGAGAACTCTCCGGGCCCGTTGACGGCGACGTCAAAAGCTTCGGAGATTTCTCCGGGCTCATTGTCGGCGTCGGCAAAACCTTCGGAGACTTCTCCGGGCCGTTGTTGACGCCCGCGAATTCTTCGGAGGTTTCTCCGGAACCGTTGTCGGCGTCGGCAAAACCTTCGGAGACTTCAACAGGGCCGTTGTCGACGCCTGCGAAACCTTCGGAGGTTTCTCCGGGCCTCTGGCGACGCCGTCAAAATTGTCGGAGACTTCTCCGGAACTTTTGCCGAGGGCGTCGGACCCTCCGGAGATTTCTCCGGGCCTCTGTCGGCGCTGTCAAAATCGTCGGAGATTTCTCCGAGCCAATTTCCGAGCGCGTCAAACCCTCCGGAGATCTCGGCAGGCCCGTCGTCGGCGCCGTCAAAATCGTCAGAGATTTCTCCGGGCCCGTGGCCGACGATGTTAAAAGCTTCGAAGATCTCCTCGGGCGCTTTATCGCCGACGCCTAATTCGCCGGGAGACCCTCGATTGCAGCGAGTAGATTTCGCTCTTTCAGAGCGAGGTTTCGTGGGACGGGCGGACCCGGGGCACGATCTCGAGTCGCCTTTAGCCTAACCTGACTTCAGCGCCGGTTCCACGTCGAGCGTCGAAGCCATAAACTAGCGCCACCGTGATTCTCATTCTCAATACGATTGGCGACGCTCAGGAAGCGCAGCACTTCGACGACGTGGTGATGCCCGACCTGCTAGCGCCGCGAGACTTCGTCGTCCACCGACTTTCGAATCCCGAGCCGCTGCCCCAAGATCTGGCGCCCTACTCCCGCCTGATCATCTCCGGCTCGGAGCTATCGGCCGCTCAGCACAATCCTCGCGACGACGAATTGGAGGGCTTGATCCGCGCGTTCGCACGGACCGGCAAACCGGTTCTCGGCATCTGCTACGGCTTTCAAATGCTGGCCCGGGCTCTGACCGGTCGGCTCGCGTGCCGTCGGGCAGCGGTGCCGGAATTCGGCTGGAAGGAGCTGACGATCCGCGTCTCCAATCCACTTTTCGCGGGGCTCGAACGCATCGTGCCAATCCACTCCCATTACGACGAGGCGTTCGACCTCGGTCCTGACTTCACGGTCCTGGCGTCGACCGCGGAGTGCGAGATCCAGGCCGCACAATATCGAGATCTGCCGGTCTGGGGAGTACAGTTCCATCCTGAGCTCGACTACCTTGGAGGCGAGCGCATGCTGGCCAATAATCTGGAATCCGAGCCGCGGGCCCGTGAGTTAGCCGGGCAGGATCTGGATTCGCCTGAGCAGGGGGACCTGAACCTTCGCATCGTGCACAACTTCCTGCGCGCCCACGCCCGCGAGGTCGCCGCGTGAGCGCGACAGCGACCCAAGCCTCGCCATTCGTCGAGGTGTGTCTGGACTCGGCCGAGTCGGCGGCCGCGGCGGAAGCTGGGGGCGCCCAGCGGGTCGAGCTCTGTGCCGCCCTGGTGGAGGGCGGCATCACCCCGAGCGCGGGCATGATTCACGCCACGCGACACGCGATCCGCATCGGCCTGCAGGTGATGATCCGTCCTCGGGGCGGCGACTTCTGCTACTCCCCGAGCGAAGTTGAGTGCATGCTGAAAGATCTCGAGGTCGCCCGCGAGGCCGGGGCGGACGGAGTGGTCTTCGGGGCTCTCCAGCCCGACGGCACCGTCGACGCCGCGCTGACCGCCCGGCTCGTCGACGCCTCACGGCCGATGAGCGTGACTTTTCACCGCGCTTTTGACATGACCCGCGATCCGTTCGAAGCTCTGGAGACTCTGATCGAGCTGGGGGTCGACCGGATCTTGACTTCCGGCCAGGAAGCCGGCGTCATGGAAGGCTTGGATCTGCTCGCCGAGCTGATCGAAAAGGCCGGAGATCGCATCATGATCATGCCCGGCTGCGGCATCACTCCGCGCAACCTCGACAAAGTGCTGCGAGCCACTGGCGCGAAAGAGATTCATGTGGTTGGCACTGAAGCGGTCGAGAGCCCGATGCGTTACCGCAATGCCCGCTGTTTCATGGGTACGGCGCTGCACACGCCGGAGTACCAACAGGTCGTGACTACCGCCGAGCGGGTCCGGGCCTTCTTCGGACCGGTCGTCAGCTGAGCCAGGCGTATGCAGATCGCGCTGCTCGATTGGTTGGTGGTCGCGGCTTACGTCGCTTTCGCCGTCGCGGTCGGCCTGCGTCTGTCGCGTCGCGCGAGCACCAGTCCGGATGAATTCTTCGTCTCCGGCAGGTCCCTGCCCTGGTGGATGGCTGGCACCTCGATGGTGGCGACCACCTTTGCCGTCGACACGCCGCTGGTGATCACCGGCTGGGTCCGGGATCACGGCATCTGGAAGAACTGGCTGTGGTGGTGTTTCGCGATCGGCGCGCTGCTCAGCGTTTTCGTCTTCGCACGCCTGTGGCGGCGCACCGGGGCCTTGACCAAAGCGGAGCTGGCCGAGTTGCGTTACGGCGGTGCCGGCGCTCGGGCGCTGCGTGCCAGCTTAGGTTTCCTGCATGCCGGGGTAACCAACACGATCATTCTGTGCTGGGTATTGCTCGCCGCCGCCAAAGTCGCCGACGTCTTATTTCAGGTCGACAAGGCCTGGGCGCTGGCGATCGGCTGCGCCATCGCCCTCTCCTACTCTCTGCTCGCCGGTTTCTGGGGGGTGGTGCTCACCGACCTGGTGCAATTCACCATGGCGATGGTCGGCTCGGTGGCGCTGGCGGTCCTCTCTTGGCAAGCGATCGGGGGGCTCGAGGGCCTGCTCGCCAGCGGCACCCTGGCGTCGGACACCTTGCGCTTCCTGCCCGCCCCTGGGCCGGGCACCCCGTGGGAAGCGTCATTCTGGACAACGCCGGTGGCCATCCTGGCGGTCAACCTGGGCATCGGCTGGTGGGCCACCGAATGGGTCGACGGCGACGGCGTGGTCGTCCAGCGGGTCCTGGCCTCGAAGGACGATCGCCAAGGCAGCCTGGCGGTGCTCTGGTATGGCGTCGCCCACTATGGCTTGCGCCCCTGGCCGTGGATTCTCGTCGCCCTCGCTTCCCTGGTCATCCTCCCCACCCTGCAGGTACAAAGCCCGGTCGACGGCGTCATTCAAAGCGTCGACGAACAGCGGGTGGTGATCGAGCCCACCGGCGGCGGCGCCCCGATCGAGCTCGACCTGCGGCCCGAGGGTAGTGACGACGATTGGCATCCGCTGCCAGCTGCGAGCCTGGCGCCAGGGCAAAGCCTGAGTCAAGGGCAAGAAGTGGCGCGCACCGACTCCGAGCGCGCCTACGTCGTCATGATGTTGCGCTACTTGCCGGTCGGGCTGCTCGGCCTGGTAGTCGCGTCCTTGCTGGCGGCCTTCATGTCGACCATCGACACCCACGTGAATCTGGCCTCGTCGTTCTTCGTCAACGACCTCTACCGTCGTTTCATGAATCCGCAGGCCGCCGAAACCCACTATGTGTGGGTGGCGCGCTTTGCCGGTCTGGGGGTCATGACCCTTGCGGCTTTCTTCGCCTACGCCGCGGAGTCGATCAGCGACCTCTTCACCTTCCTGCTAGCGTTTCTCGGCGGCGTCGGCCCGGTCTACGTCCTGCGCTGGTTATGGTGGCGGGTCCGAGCCTCCACCGAGATCGTCGCCATGGTGGCGTCGGCATTGACCACGATCGTGGTCTCGAGCCTCGACATCTCCTGGAGCTTCGGCCCGTTAAGCCCCGGCGGCGAGCTGCAGCACGAAGCGCGGCTGTTGATCGTGGTCGCGGTCTCGATGGTCTCAGCGCTCGTATCGATGGCGCTGACCCAGGATCCCGATCCCCGATCCCTGGTGCCGTTCTACGAAAAGGTCAGGCCCGTCGGCTGGTGGGCGCCGGTCCGTGCCCTAGCTTCTCCGGTCGAGGCGGGGCCGTCGTCTCTGCGATCTGTGCTGGGCGTGATCAGTGGTTTGGCTCTGATCTACGGCACCTTGTTCGGCCTCGGGCACTGGCTCTTGGGGAGCGCGGCCTTTGCCGTCGCGGGCGCAGTCTCGGCGATGCTCGGGGCGATCGGCGTCCGCTTTGCTTTGCGGCCCTTCTTGGTTGATTAGCCATCGCCGCCACCACATCACGGTAAGACGAATCGAACTTTACTCTCTCGCCCATCTCAGAAATATCTCGATAAGCTCTTCAAGGTTAAGAGGTCCGCCGAACCCTTCGAATCGCTGACGACTGACTCGACACCTGACCCAATCCCGCTCGGTGCGCGAAGAATGCACTTCCTCGAACCTTCTTCCCTCCAATCGTGTCCCATACAGATCGACCTCAAAACACCATCCTGGATTGTCGATTGTCTCTATCTTGACTCCGTGTTCATGCTCCCAAGATCCATCGCACTGTGTTGTGAACCATTCTTGAAGTTCTTTGAGTTGGTGATTCTTCATTGCTTATGTTCCAAAAGCGCCCGGGCGAGGCGAACATCTCTCTGTGTCGCTGGGCGAGTTGTTCGGTCGCTTATATTCACCCTCCCATTCGGCCCAACGTTTAACTTCGACTCATGCACATGAGGAGTATCGATTCTCTGCCCAGATGACTTGTCGAAGTGGGATTTCCCGCGGAGATCGATGTCCATTTGACGGCCGCCGGCAGTGCGACCGGATACTCGGTTTCTTCCAGCAACGGTGGCGACCTCGTCAGCCATCTCTGTGATCGATTTTGCTGCAGGCCCTGGAAGCACTTTATCGGCCGACCTACTCGCCGCCTGCGCGGCATCGACGACACCGTCAGCGACTCTGGCAGCATCGTCAAGTTTAGTAAAACCTCCCCCAGGCCCAACGAGTCCAGCTGCAGCAAGGCTCGTTGTCGTCAGCTTCTCTCCGAACGAAGCATCTCTGTCGAATAAAACTTGTACAACCTCGACTGCGTCGGCGACCGAGGCCGCGATCTCGAGACCGGCCACAATGGCTGCGCCGACGACCGCAAAGGCAATGTTTCCCGTCGGATCCGTGAAGTTGATCGGAGAATTCAGAGCATAGGCATAGCGATTCCAGCTCTGTGGTCTCGCCGGATTTCCGAGGACGGGATCAACAGAGGTGAATCTCGACAGGTGCGGCGAGTAGTACCTCGCATGCATGTAGTCCAGATTGTCCGTGTCGCCGGGGAGATGGGTATCGCGCTCATGGCCCGTGAACTGCAAGGCGGCCTCGCGCGACTTGATCTCCTGACCGAACGGCAGATAGTCATAATCGGTGGCGACGTCACCTTCCTGATTAGTGATCTGCCGTACCGATCCCAGGTGGTCGAGGTGGTAGTGGCGGACGTCCCCGGCGTTGTAATCCGCCAGCAAGGCGCCGTCTCGATAGGCGTAGCTGGTGCGCACGGACCACTCCGGAGCTGGATCCCCGTTGCAAGACCCGCTTCGGGACGTTTGAGTCGACTCTCCCTGGTCACCGGAAGTCATGCTCCAGCCCGAGGTATCGCCGCTTTCAAAACCATCACAGAAGATCACCTCGCCGAACGCAGGCGAGCCGAAACGAAAGTCTCGCAAGATCTGGCCAGACGGTGACCTGAGCGTCCAATGCTGCTCCGGCTTGCCCGAGGATCGATCCCAGGTCGCCAGGCGCTCGTCCGCGGCCGTGTAGATCGCCGCCCACTGCGACGTATCCGGCGCGGGATTGCGCAGGACAGCCATGTTCAGCGGGTCATAGACCTG
>JAAAKL020007086.1:0-17261 GCA_010016065.2 Carybdea cf. marsupialis auct. non (Linnaeus, 1758) | reverse complement strand
GTAGTAGTAGTAGTAGTAGTAGTAGTAGTAGTGGTGGTGGTGGTGGTGGTGGTGGTAGTAGTAGTAGTAGTAGTAGTTGTAGTAGTTGTAGTACTATTAGTAGTAGTAGAAATAGTAGCAGTAGTAGTAATAGTAGTAGTAGTAGTGGTAGTAGTAGTAGTACTGCTGGTGGTGGTTGTAGTAGTAGTAGTGGTGGTGGTAGTGGTAGTAGTAGTAGTGGTAGTAGTGGTAGTACTGCTGGTGGTGGTGGTAGTGGTGGCAGTAGTAGTACTGCTGGTGGTGGTTGTAGTAGTAGAAGTAGTAGTAGTAGTAGTAGTAGTAGCAGCAGCAGTAGTACTGATAGTAGTAGTAGTAGTAGTAGTAGCAGTAGTAGTAGTAGTATTTGTAGTAGTAGTAGTAGTAGTAGCAGCAGCAGCAGCAGTACTAAAAGTAGTAGTAGTAGTAGTAGTAGTGGTAGTAGTAGTAGTAGTAGTAGTAGTAGTAGTAGTAGTAGTGGTGGTGGTGGTGGTGGTGATGGTAGTAGTAGTACTGCTGGTGGTTGTTGTAGTAGTAGTAGTAGTAGTGGTGGTAGTAGTAGTAGTGGTGGTGGTGGTGGTAGTAGAAGTACTGCTGGTGGTTGTTGTAGTAGTAGTAGTAGTAGTAGTAGTAGTAGTAGTAGTAGTAGTAGTAGTAGTAGTAGTAGTGATGGTGGTGGTGGTAGTAGATGCGTTAATAAACAACACTGTTCGGTTATTCCTCAGTTGCCTTTCTCCGACTCAAACCAATCGGTTACCTGATCTTGCTATGTTTGTTCCCAATCCATCCACATCTTTTGCCTCGCCACATACCATCTATCAATACAGCTTTTGTACTCTATCAAAAGATCCTCTTAACAATTATCCTCTATAACCATTATGGGTTGCTGAAAGGTGGAAAGAGGAATGGGAAACATGAGCTTTATTATTTTATCACTTGCATCTCTGTTCCACCTTCAGACTGTAAGCAACCCAAGAGATTGTATGTTCAGCTACACCAGCTAAGGTTAGGTTAGGTTTTTAGGTTAGAACTGGAGACGTATACAGTGACAAATGTGTATGTGGGGTGACCCAAACCATCAGTCACATGATCAAAAACTGTCCTCTTCAAAGACCCGTTCTCGTGTGAATGGCAATCTGCACCTTGATGGTGAAAACGCCGGTAGCTTGGATTGGCACAGTTATCCCCATCAAGAAGACCCTTGCATACAATACGAACGACTATGACTTGAACGGGGCGGAGAGGATCGAAAAGCTTACAGACAAATAAATGGATAAATATATATAACGAAAAAAGGAAGAACATGTACTTGGAGTAAAGGGGAAAACTGTGTGGTTAATAGGGCTTCATGTGATTTGATAAATTTCTACATTAAAGCCAACATTGATTAAATATACTTTTGTTCGAGTGTTAAATCACTCCAAATGAATCTTGCGCACATTTGCTGGTTGTTTTATTATTTTAACAGAAATAACTAAAGTGTAACTTTCTTTTCTTGATTTGTCGTGTACTCCTCAACTTTGTTCTGCCAGCCACCTCACCTATGTAACTACCGGAATTGAATCTTTTTGACATTAGACATGTGTCATAGTACATGACACTAGGCGATAGGAATCGCGTAAAAAGCTATCGAATAGGAAGACAGTAAGGGACGCAAGTCCAAAGTTACCCTTTATTTTTTAGTTAGCCTGTTCAGTGGTTTTCTTTGTTTATTCAGGGTAGTTGCAGTTAACAGCCCACTGCTTATCAGGGGTTTGTAATTTAGGAAATACCCAGTAGTTTGCATTTTCTGTAACATATACTGTACGAAATTTGTAAAATATACCAAAAGCATGGTATGTTCAATGGAAACCAGGGAAACATAGAAAAGGAAAAAAAATACCCTAGCTTGAGAAAGGAAGTAGAGTGGGGTGGAGTGGGATGAAACAGTGGAATGAGGAGAAGCCGTGGAGGACCAAGAAATGTTCCAGGGATAAAGGGACCGTAGCTCCAACTAGGATTATGAATGTTTTGATCCCTCCTGGCCCCTATTTCATGGTCTAGGAATATGCGAAATGAAGGAACACATTTTATGGTGGCATGCTCGATTTCGGGTTAGAGTGAGCTATGTCGGGGGAAGAGAGCACATTTACTGGGGTGGGCTTCCGTTACGTTACCCTACCGATAGTCAATATATTAGGCAAGGCGGTATTCAAACCTACAACCTCTGGCATGTGCACCCTACTCCTTAACCACTAGATCACGGCGGCTCAAGGAAGACTACTCTGGATACATAGGTTGGGATATTCAAGCACAGATGAGTACTTAAAATAACCGATGATCGTACAAGTGGAAATTTACTTAAAGGTTGGAATAAATCTCTTTACCTTCTCCTCTTCGTAAAATCTTCTCAGCCTTCGTTTTTGTTTTTATCTTCTGTGCCTCAACAAGTAAAGCAAGATCGTACGGTTTCATCCCCGGCCCATACATTTGACTTTTGAATTAACTTCAACCATCAACTACAGAAGAATAGTCTCTGTTATTGCAGCTGCAGATTGAGTGCAAAGTGCTCAATCAATTGCTTAATAGACGATACCCTTGAACGTGGTAGTATCTACCTACTGGCTGTATTATTGTAACAATTTTTAAAGGAGAAGAAGGGCATATAGACTTAATGGCAAACTTTGCCTTATTGAGGTCAGCGCTTTTTAGCCTTTCTTTACTGCGTATTCTCTGAATCATGTACAAAATATAAAATACCCTTAGCAGGGCGTTTGCCAATGTGGTCCAAAACACAAAGTGGTCAGACCTTTAGGATTTTAAAACGACACTCTACAATGGGAGCAAAAGGTTTGGAATACCCACCCAGTCACATCTGCTGTTCAGGCAGTGCGCATACCGATCTGCGTGCAATAACGGAAGCCAGTTTTTCCCGCAGGCCTTTAGCCTATTCTGAGCCCTAAGAAATCTTAAGGCGCACTCTAGACTGACAGACACTGGTTTAGACAAGACACTATTGATTGCAAGGTTCAAGGTTAAGAATCACAAAACACGTTGATGAGATAACAAAACGGTGGGAACAGGAGTTTTAACATCCACAAGTGCAGAAAAGTTCATCTTGTAATATCAAATGAAATAAATAAATTGTATGAAAATATGAAGTATATTAGAATTGACTTCATGAAAAATTTCGTTGCTTAAGAATTTCAATCATCGGTAATGATGTGGTATCATTGTAGAGAAATGAAAACAGAAAACCTTTCAAAGACCAAGGATGAACTCTGATTGAAACAGAGGCTTTGACCATAGGGTGCATAAGCGTAGGAGGTACATAAGGAACGTGAATGCCAGTCCATAAAAGGCATGTAGAATGCCCCGCGTCTCCTGCTTTATACGTAACAGAAGAACATAACATCCTTCTCCCCTCTGGAAAACAAAGATAGATGACGAAACTAGTACCCATTCCTAATAGGTAAATATAACGACAGAGGATTGATATGAAAGTTAACCCAGAACTATACAGGCACTACAAATACAACCTATAATACAGCAATACCGTCACCGTTGTCATTATTTTCATCGTCACTATCATCCTCTTCTTCCTCTTCCTCGTTACGGTTAGAATTTATATTACACCAGAAGTAAGTATTTCTCATGATTTTGCACTGTAATTTGAATCCGAATTGTTGACAGACACGGCAACTTTTCATTTGAGCATGTTTAGTCACCTTTTTTCTTCTTTCTTTAACCCAGCTTTTAGTTCTTAAATGCCCTTTATGTATAAAGCGTTAGATATGGATACGTTGTTGTCCACTTGGACAGCCAGCGGCAAAATTAGAAAAATGACTTAACGTAGCGTTGCCACCTCCTAGAGTTTTAACCTAATGCGTGCCACTTAGTTCTCTTAGGTGCTCGCAAGCCAAAAAAGGTATCAGCCAAAGTTCGATTTAAAATTTGTAAGGCCAAGGTTTACCCAGGGTTCGATGTTGAGGAATAAATATTGAGGCATAAATAAATCAAATATTCCTTAGAGGACGATATTTTTCTTCCTTCTCTTTTTCTTCTTACTTTTAATGGCCATTTTTATCCTCCGTTTTGCTTGTCTCTCTTGCGGTTTAAGTAATTTATACACAAGATATTTTAAGTCAATTAAAGTGACACGGGGTCCATACGTCAGTAAGTTCTATCATACAAATTTTGTCGTAAAGGTGTCATACACTGAAGTTGTTCTTCTCCTTCCTACCTTCAACAAATATCATTGTGCCGGCGCTCTCTTAAATGACTAGTGACAATAATAGTTGCTTGACCTGAATTCTAAATACCAAAAACACAGGCTCAAAACTACCGATCTCTAACAAACAGTATGCAACACTTCAACAACGAAAATATTTAAACTGGTATCCTTCATTTGTACGTTTACCTCCTAAACGTGACGTTAAATTATGTGAAGTCATATTATCATAGTATCGTCAATAGCAACCACACCAGTAATAAACTTCGGTGTGGTAAATGTTAGGCACCTGTCTCAAATGTGCTTCATAACGTTCTTATAAACCAATTAGCTTCAAGAATGACTCAGTGAGCCCATAACCTTCTTAAAGACAGTCACTCAATCGAGGGGGCTTACGGCTTATTGCATAGCCATGGTATTGATACACGAGATATGAGTCTGCAGTTGCGTCAATGAAAACTATAAAATTACCAATTTTTCATTCTTTCTCGATGATAACGAATCTTCGTGTAATCACACCTGAAACGCAAAGGCGATGGTCGACGTGCAGTTTCTCGTGATCCCACGATATTTCATTATCAAGAAGGTCATGATTATTCCCAGTGCCCCTTTCAACTATCCTTAACCTAGAAACTGGAGGAGATAATGCAGCTAAGGGAAATCTTTTAATGATTATCAACGGAATCCCTCTTTGTTATTGTGTGTGTATGTGTGTGTGTGTGTATCTATGTATGCATGTATGTATGAACGTATGTATGTGTGTATGAATGCATGTACGTATGTATGTGTGTATGTGTGTATGTATGTGTGTATGTATGTATGTATGTATGTATGTATGTATGTGTGTATGAATGTATGTATGTATGTATGTGTGTATGAATGTATGTATGTATGTATGTATGTATGTGTGTATGTGTGTATGTATGTGTGAATGAATGTATGTATGCATGTATGTGTGTGTATGTATATGTATCTATGTATGTGTGTGTATGTGTGTGTGCGTGTGTGTAGATTTAAAGTGATGTCATGCCTTAGTTGGCTAAAGATAAATTCCTAGGTGTAAACATTAAGATAAAGAAGGGCTGTGGCACAATTTTCTCCTAAATGAAATGCCTTTCGTTGTTTAGTATAGTATCAACAGTATTGTGTTCCCAAATGAGGTGCAGGGTAGATCAACACTAAGCGATGCGTCTAGTTTAGGGATGAAAGTGTTCTCTCTTAGCAAATGGAATGTAGGAGAATAAGGATAGACATTATGATTTGCAGTCGCCAATGCAGAATATTTCAGAGAATATTCCTCGAACATTATCCAATGTTGGGGTGTGCATATTTTCTTATAAACACTGTTTCGTAAATTTTATTTCTAATAATGGTGTAACCTCGAATATTCTTGAAGCATGTCAGTAAATAATCAAACAAAAATTACACAGTTCTGCATGACTTATACAAGACAACAACAGGCTAAACTTTTGTTTTGTAAACAAAACTCAATGAGCTAGTCTCCCTCTGGTATGCCAACCCTTTTTATTCTTTCTTTAATGTATGTGATGAAGTCAGATGTGGCTAATGGAAAGAAAACGGCGGTCGTTTCCCCCTTTCAACATAGATGCAGTGGACTTCTATTATGAAATATATGTGTACTTCAATTTTCCGAAACGTCGTGAGATCTGCTTCCCACCGATACCCAGGGGAGTGCTTTCAGACAAAGAATTATTCAGCATAATCTGATGTTATGATAGCGTTCGAATTAAGTAGGTAACACAGCATGAGGCTGTAAACCCCTTATGAAACAAGACTAAAGAAATGGCGGGGATGACCACTCTAATCAAAACTTGTTTCTAAGCGCTCTTTTGTTGATAGTGGTATTGATGTTACAAATAAAGGGAATATAGAGATGATTGCTTCCTGGTCGTTGATTTCGGATACCTTGTTTTGCCATACACTTGCCTTTGTAGCTACTTGGGTCCTTCTAATATGAATAAAAACACCCCAAGCAGCCATGCCACATTTACTCAGCAGTAAATTGGGATTTTCTGAAAACAGTGTCAATTGTTTTAAATCTTCGGAGCGGGAGCTACTGGTAAGACACCTAGTCTAGAGAAATGAGAAGAGGTAGGAGGTAACTATCACTGCGGGAGATCTACTATCAAAACAGACTGTAAAAGCACTAAAGTACAAGATATAAGAGCTAGTGAAGTCGATGTCCACTTCACAGATTGAGTTGAGGGTTTTCTCTGCTCCTTTATGATCATGGGCGTACTGTGGGTAACGAGTAAACTGTGCCCCCAAATTCTTGTAGAGTTGCAATCTGGGAATATATGATCACAAATATGCGGGAGGAAAACGGGTAATAAATGTTCGCAATGCCTATATACTATTATTTCGCTGATGAAAATTCAAACATCAAAGTGCCAAATTCAAATTTTCCCGAATATTTCAGATTTAAAATTGGAGCAGACGAATTTTGTCCCCGAAATTGAAACGTTTCCAAACTCTTATGGTTTTTATTCCCAATGTCGCATCACCACGAAGAGGCTGATCGATGCAAACGGAAAACGCAAAACGCAAAACGCAAAACGCAATTGTATTTAAAACTGCTTTTCTTGGTAGAATGTGCAGAAGTGATAAACCATGTTGAGAGAAATCCAATGAGCCATCATGACGATCACAAGTTCTATCGTTTTATTTAAAAACCATCGTTCGATGATGACCTAGTCGCGTTTTCCCGGGGTCTCCTTAAGAACCCCGTCTTTGGAACTTCCCTGTTTGCGTCACGGGGTGAGTTACACTGAACATGCCTCCACTATTCTGAAGATTGACTTCAATGTTCTTCTAGATATGACAAGTGAGGATTTTGGAGGTAGCAATTTTCCCTCTCGAAAATTGGTACGTGTGTCCCCTGAATTTCATCATCTGCCCCATCCCACTGGCTTATGTGGGGTACAGGGGTTAGAACAGTTCCACTTATTAATTTCAGCAATAACTATAATGGCAGATAACTGATTATGAAAATGAACAACGGCTGTCGAGTAATTGTAAAATTCTTTAGTAATCACCCATTCTTGTATTATAAAGATGACTCTAAAAGTGTAGTATCCGTGTATCGGAGTAGTGCAATCACTGAAAGAGCTGTCCTTAACAGTGAAGTTTATCCGAAGATAGAGAACACATTCAACTGCTGTGATTTTTTATTTGGAGCTTGAAGTGAGTTAGGTCTTTGAAAACAAGTCTTGTTAAATCGGTAATAAATTTCATTTCATCCTATCTTGAAAACACCCCTTTATCAAAATTTTAATTCATAGACCCCTTCAAGACCCCCATCATGGTCGCTCCACTCAAATGCCCACCCAACGTTCTCTGAGCGATGGCACCACCCTGCATGTCCTTGTTTCTTCTAGTTCTCATCGCCAAAAACATCTAGCACTTTGAACTCCAAAAGGAGCTGATTATTCGTTTTGGGAGGATCAGTTCTCATAGATAAATAATATAGAACATTTAAAATTTACGATACATCAGCCACGTCTTACGCAGTGTTCTGAAAGTAGTCTGGGAATGAGTTGACTTGGATGTGACACCCATAACAATTCTCAAGATAATCACTTTTGACCTCAAGGTCAGAGTTTCAGAGTTTCGGAGTTTAGCAGAGTAGACGAGTTATCGACTTTCAGATTTAAGAGTTGTATTACTAGTTTATGTAAAGAAATGTGGAGAACAAAAATGAACAAGTGTCTCACAAAGACTCCAGTTCTGACACGATCTGTTAGTACTATTCAGTACACATCGAATGGGCGATTTGCGAAATAGAAGACAGCAAGAAAATATTTAAAAAAATGGTTAGCCTACGAACAGTAACGACATTGCTTACAAGAAAGCCAATGGATTGGAATTGGCAACTGCCACCAAATATATGAGCGAACAGATTCCCGGCAATTAATAAACTTGGCTTTTCTCATTCTTTCCTTCTTTGATTAAGGCCTCTTTGTAACAATTGTTTCCAGTACTCTTCTGGTCGTAGTTTTGCCAAGAACTGCCTACATGAAAACAGAAACCACTTGAGTCTTAAAAACCCTATTAAAACGTAGCAGATGCCCTAAAGCGTATGCTGTATCCAAGAGCCAGGCTGGATCATTTGCCACTTTTATTTTCATAGTCTAATTCAGTTTTCTTATTTTCTCTTATTTCAAATATCCATATTGAAATATTTTCTCCGCTAACTTTGACTTTCTATGACTTTCAATCGGCTCTGCATAGATTGATGAGACTACTTTAAGTTCTTGAAGTGTCCTCAGGTTAATACTTGACATGACAAGCGCTTGCTTTGCTTGCATCTACTTGTCTTAAGAAAGTTGCATCTACTCAGTAAAATTTGAATGAACGAATGGGTCGAATAAGAGGAGTGAGTGACTATTCATCCTCAAATTTGTAAATGGCAGATTACAGTAAAATGCTTCTTGCAAAGCCGGGTTAAGCTGCATAGGAAACTATGTCCCCTTTGCCAAATACTGTATGTTTTCATGTTCATGGGGTTAAAGCTTTCCATAAATAATAAGTTTTTGGTTGATCACCGGCCCTGTACTAAATATTACCAATTGATTGTTCTAGATGTCTTGTTCTATGCACGACACGTTCATCTCCTCCCTCCACAATTTTTCCACGTAAACTAATAGTCCAATAGAGGACAAAACCCACATGAAAATGATGTTACTGAGGCCGAACTGATATTAAATTGATCTCCAAACCCTGAGAAAATTCCAAAAATCCAACTTTTAAAGATAGTTCAAAACTCTATAAATCTGAATCTCTCTAAGACCCTGACGTCAGAAGTGAGTTTCTTTAGTATCGTCATGGGGGTGACTTGCAATACGGAACTAATACCCAGACTACTTCCGGAACAGGCCCTTTGTGATGAACCATAAGAAAATCACTCTTTCCTATCATAAATTGGATAGTTCGTATCAAAATAGGAAGTAATTGTATACCTCTTTAAATTCAACGCTCACAAAAATACTATACTGCATGAGTTTCAGCAGCTGTTTTCTCTGTCATTTAACGTTTTGAAAACTTATCTTAGGGCGAAAACGTCTTAAATAACAGAAAAAATAACAGAAATTCCTTAGGAAGCGAAAAATAAATGGACGTTTGACATCTTTTTATTATTCACTCAAATTCTGGGTCATAAAAAATGTTGTTGGCGGAATAATTTTGAAACAATGCAATTTGTCATTTTTGCCCTAACGGCCATCGTTTTATGGATCGCCACAACCTTGCCGTTTCAAACTTCACCCCTGAGTACTTTTCTAAAAACGTTGTCTGAAAATTGCTTGAGTGATTTGCAATATCTGATCGCTGAAAACTGTTCCTTTCCTTTGTTGTGGTTCTGGCCGACCGTTGCTGATAATTTGTTGCATTTTCTGGAAGACGTGAACTTACATTGTTTTATCAACTACGCTTATATAAGATGTGTATATCTTAGCATTTTACCCTTGATAAAGTCTCAGTCATGTGAAACGAAAGCGCTCAGGGAAGAAATTGCATTTTATCTTTAAACCAAGTGTGATTTTCTTTTCAAGGCTTACTTGCGAAAGATGTCTGCTGACGACAAAAGGCTACTCTGCGTAATAGAAACACGATGCGAACATTATGACAAATGTGAGTCGGACACACACTTTTTAAGATTTGATCACGATAGGGAAAAATTAGAGTAATTGTAGGCTACCTCCTGAATACAGGAGTAGAAGGAACTAGTCATTTAGATTGCAAAATGAATTATTTGTCGCGAACAAATTTGACAAAAATTCAGGAGACTTGTGGTTTGAAAGAAAGCGTTTCCGCAATGTTAAATATGTTTAAATGTTTCTACAAACTGATGGGTTTAACAACTGACGTGATATCAGAATTTCTTAGCGACTTTCCGAAAAGCTCATGCAAGTTATAGTCCTAGGCACTTGCTAGCACTCGCAGTGAACAGGTTCTATCCACTGATCTCTAAAAAAAGTCTTGCTCGAGCAATCTCATTGTTTCCAACTGCGAAAAAGTGTGGTCACAAATACTAGTCCCAAGAAGTTAAAATAGCGCGGGAAAGTCCACCATGTTATATAACATTGTTTACAAGCTTTGCTTGATGGGGACTAAATGGCGTCAAACGTCTTACCTCGCTTTGAGATAGAAGATTCTCTATCCAGTATTTTTAGAGATCAGTGGTTCTGTGATGTAATAGTCTATCGCTAAAAGAATGTGCGCATGTTCAGATTGCTGGAGCCCGCGCTTCCAAATGGCGCCTAATGGAGATAAGCCGTTACTCGTCGGTTGGCCTTGACAAAGTACCTACAAGGTTTTAAATTTTTGGAAAGGTTATTGCGTTACGAAACTTGAAATTTACGTCAAGTAACATTAATCACAGCTATCGTCTCAAATAAAAGAAGAAAAGATTTAGAAAAGAACTCATAGGGACGAATAGGATTGTAGCATGTAGTTGAAAGCAACTCGTATATAGTGAAACAATACTTTTAGATAACCAAATAGTGAGGCTTCAATATCTTTAGCTGTAATTATAATATTTTTAAAGTCTTGGAAAATGTTGATAACTTACCAATCACTGTCTGCTTTGCAGGTATCGCCTCTGCTCTGGTGTATAGAAAACTCTGCCATGTGTTGTAGCATTAAAAAGACACTCTTCATAGTATTTTTTAAGCGGGCTTCAAAGTCTATTTGTCCTCATACCTTTTCCAAAGTTTTCTCATGTCCTTTATTTCTGAGGTTTCCCGTATTGATATGGTCACCGCGGCATCTCTAGTGTCCGTTACAAAACTCCTCGAGTCCCTTCGGAGTCAATGTATGAGAAATTATGCCACATTATCCGAATTAGAATCCAAGCACTACAAAGTGGTTGTATGTTTTCCATTCTGTAGCATGCTTAAGACTGGTTTACTAAACTAAAACTACAACCTTCTGGTTTTTTACATCCAAATCACACTGCTACTATCATTCAGAATTTTAGAAATGAGTTCCATTCGAGCTCGAGAACCTGGCCCTGACTACCAAGTTATTTTGTAACAATGCTTTGGTTTTCTGTTTGAATATATTTGAGAGTATTTGCTAACATTTAGATCCAAAAAGTACTATTGTGCATTGAGTACACACCTGCTAATGTATATTTTAGTCAAGTTTTATAATTGTTAACGTACAAGTTGGAGCACTTTCATCTATGAAGTTTAACTAAAACGCAAGTTGACACTCTTCAAAAATGCGCCTTTGAACGTAAAACATTGACAGTGAATAAACTGCAAAAAGGAAAAGTAATTCAAAGGAAATTGCAGGAGGAAATTTAAAGCGAGCTAAATAAAGGTGATAAAATGGGAGGCCACGTTCATACCCAACTATTTCCACGGAACAGTTAAAAGTAGTCAGTGTAGTATTATAGTGCAGTAAGCTTGGGGGCAGGAGAGGGAGTGTGAAAGAAGAAAAAGTAAGCAAAGCATACAGATTGGATCCAGGTGCTAGGTATGCTTTAAAAGAAGATCCAATTTTGTATTACAACATCTAAAATCTGTCAAGAATGTAAAGTGGTAGGGGTGTGGAATAGCGTTAAAATACAATTTTTCCGTAGCTGCTAATACAATTGTTCATACTCCATACAATTATAAATTTGATTAACTGTCGCATCAACTTTCAATTACATACTTTCAACAATAGACTTAATTTATTAATGCATTGATGATGTAAGTCGTGAAAAGATAACAAATTACTAGTTGTTTACATTATCTACTATGCAATAACCTAATCTTGCAAAATCTACAACATGTGTACAGGCTACACTACAATTTGCAAAGTTACTATCAAATCAGCACTGACTCTAATAGGAAAATATTGATATAGTGAAACTCCACCAAGCTAGTACCAAAAGCACAGTTTAAATCTACTTGTGCTGGAGTATTCACAATTTTCACATATTATCCATGTCCAGGTTGTACACCACAGCCTTGATACTGTTCAACGCCAAATCTTTTTTCACCTTTTAAACTGAGTAACAAAACGATAGCAATAGAGAGGTCAAGCTAATCACACAATTGTGAGCTAATGTTTCTATTTTATCCTACTGAATCTTTGGTTGTCATGATTTTGCATTAAATAAACAGATACAAATGGTATTTTGATTTGTAAACATCTGATAAAGTTTATATCAGTAAGGTATAGCGCAGTGTTAGGTAACTCCATGTTCAGTAAACAACTCCATCTTCCTATTTAACTATCTATTCAGATGTTAAGAATTTATGATCAGAATGATAACAAGAACTGTACCGACCAGCTTCGACTGAAAAACGAGACGTACTAACGTGGCAATAGCCTAAACTACGTAACTAATACAATTCACCGGAAAAGGGTGTGCAACGACCAATCAAAGCTGATCAGCCTCGTTCCAATAAGGAGGTATCAGTGATTGGCGGATAAACCAATATTTAAAACAAAATCAAATGCGACATTTCAATGTAAAAGATACTGTAACCTTTTGGTCTTTATCGCAATTAGCGACACTTGGATAACTAGGCTGTTGACTGATTGAAAATCGGCGTAGATTTACATTCGTGCAATCCTTTAACTCATAGTGAAAACTCCTTGCGTTCTAGTGTGCTACGTATACTAGATCAACTGTATCTGAATAGTAATTCTTATCGCAAATCCCTATGATACGTATATAGTCTAATCTAGAAATGTAATGACTTAAGTAACTATAACTCTATCGAGTAACTATCAAATTGGTATCCCTCGCGTAGAACTTGCTGAGGAACTACCATGGCAGACTTACGTCACTAGCTAACAGCATGGTAACGGAAACGAACGACTATGTGAGGCGTTAAAGGATGCGCGCGCATCCCCACTGACGCCGACCGCAACAGATACTTAAAATTAGGATCAGTTTGTACGCTTATGGGCATTAAGGCAAAGAAGTAAATATCAAGATATCTATAATTGAAGACTTGACTGGTCGTACAAGAGTTGAAAATTGCGCTTATTCCCGGATTTATATGGCTACAGATTTTTGACAGACAATGCTCACAACGATTGTCTGGTGTGAAGTAAGAACTATTTCGTGTGGAATTTATAGGAAATGAGTGGATTAGAACACGTTGTCACAAATAACACCTGTATGAGTAAAACATTATTGGTCACTTCTGTACCTGAAAAACGTTATAAACAGTTATAAATAAATTGCTTTCGCCGACAAAGCACGTGCACAGCACAGCTTTGATAAATGCAGAATTGAATGGAGAACACGCTTTTGCTAATATCATAATGGAATCCTTTTGGTAGTTGTCAGCTCAAGACTGGTTTTTAAATCACATGTTGCCCAATTGCTTTGCCACTTTTTGGGAGTATGTAGGTAGCAAACATGGTAATACATTACGTTTGCTTATGACGGCCTGCACATGTTTTTCGATTCTGTCCTGCAATCTCTGCGACGTCAGTCCCGTATACAAGTTGTAACAGCGGCATATGGATTTGTGATTCCGTCACTTAACGTACTTTTAGGACCCATATGTAGAATTGTTTCTCTAAGAATGGTGCATATTTACTTTGACAAATTCAAGACTTCCTTTTAAAGCATGAAGTGCTATTCACAGCGCATTTTTTGTGAGATGTTAATATTTCATAAACTTAGGCCATCGTGTCTAAGTCATTGTAATGACTGACTTTACCTGAATATGGATAAATAATAGCAAATGACCGAAGCTACTAGTGGGATTTGAGGATACAAATAATTTCTAAACAACTTTAAGACAAATATGACTCTTCGTGCTTTCTATCTCCATCTCTTTGTAGATATTAGCTTCCATTGATTGCAATAGAGGAAAGCCCACAAGATCTGTTGATGTTAACTCGTGCCATCTGGATCATAAACATATTTACAATTTCTCTCCGCTATAGAATTTAATCAGCTTTATGATGGCTTAAACTGATTCTGTGTCTTTTTCTTACAGCTGGATTAAGGACTATCAGTAACAACGATCTAAACTCTCTGACCGAAGCGAGGAAGTGGTTCGGTAGAACCGTGCACACTGTTCAAGCCACAGCACTGTAACAATCATCATCTTGGTATCCTAACGATTTCTCGTCCTCATAAAGCTAATGGGATGCAAAGCTTTCAATCCCATAATGGTCATACTAAGGATACACAATGCCTTGCTTTGACTTTCGCTCAGATCTCCCACAACGCATTAGCTACATTAAGTATCAGAATTACAGCTGTTACGGTCATTCTCTAATGAGAAGTACGACGTCTTGTGTTTGCATGTACTGTTATCTCCTCAACATTCTCTTTGCAGGATGAGTAGGATCAGCATGTCGAATTGTAGGAATTTTCGTGAGAAGTCATAACATCGACCTTAACATGTTGGGTCACTTAGGATCATTTTGTCCTAAAGCTCCTTTTACTCTGACATCGTCACCTTTAAGCCCTGTCCAAACGGGCTCGACTTTTATCTCGACTTCTCTCAACTTTGTAGAGCACTATCGAGCATTGTAGAGCCACGTCGAGCCATTTGTGTCCATAGAAGCTCAAGTTTTGACTCGACTTTTCTCTCGATTTTATACTCTTTCCCAGGCCTTCATGTCCGTATTCCAATTTGGCACCATCATGCCTGTCTGCCAATCAAGACTTCCATTTGAAACAAGACCTGCTTAAATAGTGGACTCGCTAAATCAACACAACTTATCATGCTTTATACAATCTGGTTTTAGCTGGGAAATGTAGCATGAATAGGTTTATTAAGCATGCATGTGCTGGACTTTGTCGAGCGAGTGTTCAAACAGACTCGCTAAGACACTACAACACTCGACTTGTTCAGTGAACCGTCTCAACAAACTTAAACAAGTTCAAATCTTACTCGACTTTCCTACACAAGGTTATACAAATTGACTAGAGTAGAGTCAAAAGTCCAGGCCTGTAAGCTTTTAATTTCCTCTTTCCTCTTATTAGCGTAGCGTACATATAAAACTTGGCAATTGATCTGCTCTCGCTGCTTTGGATATATTTGGACCATTTTTTAGGCTGCTGAATGGTATCAACTAATCAAAGACTGTGCAATCTCTATTACAAGTATTGAAAGTCAGACAATCATCTCCAGAAAGACACAGGATTTGCTTACAGTTTTTAAACTGTGAGATTACAAAGGCCTTAACTTTGGAAAACCAAATTGATAAATGAAATACAAAGGTTAGCAAATTTTCAACTAATTGGAATAAATCCAGTGTTAAAGAATCCTCTCGCTTTTCCCATTAGTACTGCTCTCTTACAAGACGTGATATAAATATTCCTATCAGGCCATCAGTATTTATCATATCCATTCTGATGAATTTGATCTGAGCTCAATATGCTCTGTTTAAACAAGGCGCCCCATCAACTGACTACCTGGATATTCCTAGTTTATCAAAGACAGACTTTTGGGTCTTTCTGCTTTTTGCATCGTTCTTTTTTTCCTGTAGCAACAAGAACATTCTCCGTGTAATACTAATATTTCCCTTAATTTCAAACATCTTAGCAAGGAACACAAGACATGCTATGCAAATCTAAGTCAGAGCACAGCTAATCTAGGTACGTTGGGAGATAGAAAGCTTATAGAAGGCTGATTCTAACATTCTAACATTGCTGGAATGTAAACAACACCTAAACGGCAATGTTTACTAGTCGACGACCACAAAAGGAAGGACAAAAAATTATAAAAAACTTAAACATCGTAGAAACCTAAAAATGAAAAAAAAAACTTCGCAAACACTACAGATTGCTTCCTAAAATTCCTGATCAGGGTCTATCAAAATCAAATCATCTTTCGGAATGAAACGGAGTGCCATAATTTAATTACATGGTTATTTTGCATAGACATTTTGAATAAAATTTGTTCCGAAATAACGAAAGCAGTTTTACTGAAGATATGAAATAATACTGACACGAATTTTTCCTGCACCCTACACTTTCTTTGTTCAGGGGATGAAAGAAATACTTAAACGTTTAAAGTATTGCTCATGTTGAGATCGTGGGCAGAATATAAGGTCGGTTAACACTGATGAAAAAATGAAGGGATAAACAAGTGACAAACAAACTGTGCAAGAATATGACAGAAACTCTAGCTAATTTTGAAATAAAAATCATATAAAGAAACAATTACAAGAAACAGTATACTTTGTTTGATTTTAATATCTAAAGGACCGGACACACATAGCTTTTTCTGGCACCAATTTCAACATCTCAGTGGACAAACGATAGTGGTACAAAAACAGTGCCCTTTGCACAAGATTTTCAAAACTAAACATCATGGACACCAACTGAAGTTTTTTTTTTTTTTTTAGTTACTGAAGCCTATGTAGCACAGCGGTCAAAGAAACTGAAGTTTACTAATAGTTGCATGATTGATCTTAACTTAGTTCTTTTGATTTTCCTGCTGACACAGCATTTTCCTGCTGTGAAATCCCGTACCGTTTTGTAAATCAGCACAGAAGCCTAAAAAATTGTTCTAGCTCGAATCGCTGCCGTTTTCTACAATTCCGTGCCGATTTGGCAAGTCAGTGCTGGAAAGACCTATGTTTGTCTGGCCTTTTAGGATTACACTCCGTATGCACTGCGCGTGTACGACTGAATAGCTTGAATTAAGTGAGAAGACCAGAAACCCATTATTATCATGAGAAAGATTGAAAAAGGCCCATAATCTTTGTGAAATTCTTGACACGATAAAAATAGGCGTTATGTCAGCACTTTTGCCCTCGGTGGCTTAGTTAAGTCTGCCCAAAACTCGACAAGCTCCTCGAACGCGAGTAACATACAACATACTGAAAAAGTTCTACAACAAAACTGCGGTTCACATTCACACCCATGCGGAGGATTCCAGATGGCGCTTAAACTATACAAGGACAATGAGGCTTTGTATAATATTCCTTAGCACTAAATATTTACTTATCTTGATTTTTTTACATTGTTGAATGTGAAAGGGATAGGGGGAGAGGGGCTAAATCATGCACTTTACTGTAAACAATTTGCATTTTGAGC
>JAAAKL020007085.1:0-17261 GCA_010016065.2 Carybdea cf. marsupialis auct. non (Linnaeus, 1758) | reverse complement strand
GATGATGGTGATGATGTGATGATGGTGATGAGGTGATGATGGTGATGATGTGATGATGTGATGATGTGATGATGGTGATGATGTGATGATGTGATGATGGTGATGATGGTGATGATGGTGATGATGTGATGATGTGATGATGTGATGATGGTGATGATGTGATGATGGTGATGATGTGATGATGGTGATGATGTGATGATGCTGATGATGTGATGATGGTGATGATGTGATGATGCTGATGATGTGATGATGGTGATGATGAGACGATGTTAATCATGATAATGATAATGGTGATGATGAAGATGAACCCAACATAAGTACTCATAAATCGCAAGGAAGAATGTCTGAGTGGAAAAGCTATGCTGAAGCTCAAAATGGCTTGCTGTTGAGCGATGTCAACATTGACAAAGACCACGAGCTAGATTTTATGATAAACGTTCCGTGGAATAAAGCCAGGAAAGTCGGCTAGTTGTAAAAGGAGGAACCCAACGAACTCACGCAGTTGAAGAGAAGCGGCCTCAAATGATTACCATAACAATCAAGCTCTTGGTTATTTGGCATTTGCATCAATTTTTAATGATGTTTTTAAGGCTCTTAACAGAACAGAATAAAGCACAACCACTTCTTTATTCTAAAAGGTGAACAAAGAAGTTGTGGTTTCAAACTACTGTATTGTATCAACCTCATTGAAATCGACGGCCAAAACCGAGGGAAAACAATTATCTCGATTTGAGATAGAGGCTGATTCAACCGGGGACTGCTTGAACATTGGCTTGCTTCCAAGCCAATCCAATGCAGTTTAAAACATCATTTGGCAGAGCCCACACTATAAACATGAAAAATAATAAGCTATCATGAGGCACGGAAATTTGCAGAGTTCTTCAAAATAACAGTTATATTGAGCATTGTTTTAAAGCAGGACGACGGTAGGCAGACAGCTAATGTCTCCGAACTCAGCAGAACAAGTCATCTACCATAGTCTCGATCATCGTGTCGAAAATTGGTAACTCAATAGCAGAAATCAAATGAACATTAATAGATGTGCGATCTTTGGGTCTTTGAGTCTTCCAATCCAATTCAGTCTTCTGCAATGTCAAAGGAAATTCTAGATACCTTGAAAGCGATGGCGTCAGTTTGCTTGTGGTTTCTCAGTGGCAAAATTTTTGTTTATTTGTTATTTGTTTTGTAACTCTTTGTATCCGTGTAAAACTCCGTGTAAAAATGTGATTAGTAAATAAACAAGCCATTGTTTGAGTGAATCTACACGCGAATTAGTAAGTTCTTTGCTGTGTGGATAAATTTGAAGTTTGTATTAGTATGTGAATGAACATAGAAATATGTAATATATATATGAGTGAGTGAATGTACCTATGCGTAAGTGAATATACATAAAGTTAGGACAAGAAGGATAAAAAAATGAGTATGCCGCTGAGTTGGTAGGTGATAGGGACGTATATGTCTACATGTATGCATCTATGCATGTGTGTATTGGTGCATCTATGCACGCACATGTAAATAACTATGCCTTCATATAACTATGTGCCAAAGCAGGCAATTAATGTTAAATTGACAGTCCCTTCTGGAAGAGTTTTATAAAGGAAATGAAATTCCTAATTGCCGCCATTAGAAACGCCTTTGGTGAGGGTTTAGCAGCTTAATCACTAAGATCAAAACTTCTACGTTTACTTACGTATGATTTTAGAGTGAGTATTGTCAACCTGTACCAAACACACAATCAGAAAATATGTGTCTTAAAGTTATCTTTGTCTCCAATTCATATCATTGGTATAAAGAGGAATTATTGTGTCTCTGTATCAAAATAGTCTACGTTAACGGCCACCGCACACCCATAGTAAAGGCACTAAGTCGAAACGTACACGAATAATACACTAATACATTACTGGTATGAAGAAGATCTCAAAGTATCGTTATGGAGCAGTTAACTCGCCTTAGCCTCTCTACGATAGCTCTTACTTTCTACGTTAACATGGCCTCGCCAAAACATTACTTTCATACCAATCAGCGATCGACTCTCTTGTTCATATTCAAGATCAGATCAAGACATAAAATGCAGTCTTGTGCATTTGAAGTACAATATAAACAGCGCTTGTCGATCAATAGTACTACGCAGTTCAACGCCATTCAGTAATGACCGAGACGTAAACAATGCTGCTTTAAATTCAAAAACATCCACCGTCTGCAAGGCCAATATTGTTTACTATTTCAACTAAATCAAAACTTTGTTTAATGGGTCAAACACACTACTAGACAAGCGTCTGGACTCTCCTAAACCAGTTATATAGTTCCTTACAAGTATTATTCAAAGCAAGTGGAAACAGAAGGAAAATTCGATCATAAATACCTTTTTCCTCAGGTTCTGCTTGTGGACTCAATAGTTTTGCCTGTCGTGAAAACGGGAGAAGAGTCAGAACATCAAGAACTTTGAACATTCTCAGCAATAAAATCATTACATTTCCACCGACGATAGGTCTGACCTTCCTTTTTTTCTTGAAGTCGCTGAATAACTCGTCTTTAATGGCCAGGTGAGTGAAGTTATCCTAAACACAAACGTAAAACTATTTCCTGCCTCCTTAACATCAACAGTTCGACACCATGTACATTTCATCGCCTTAGAATAACCAATTAATATTTGGTAAATATGCGGTTGCATTTTGTGACCAAGGCTCGTGATACACCATCGTCATTTTGGTTGATCACCTCCTTCTATGCTTGTTGATGAGTTTGGATGAGTAAAATACACTCCCTGGCGTAAGTTGTGTTCCTTGATGTCCTCGTTAAATGTTGAGATTAAGCGAAACAATCACGAGCCGAGCGTACTCGGTAGTCGGGAACAGGTGCACAACACAACGGCTGCATGACATCCAGTGGTTTCTTAACATAGATTATCACTGAATCGTTACCAAAAAATCTAGACAGCCTTTGACTTCGTAGAGTATACGTTCTTAAAATCTATTGTTTCCAAGAATAATGCGAGCCTGATGTATGAATCTGAACTTAAGCAACGGCGCGTGTTACATAGAACAACTTCTCCCACCCAATTTCAACCATGATATAGGTTTGTGATTTTTGTTTTGGAGTTCTCATGACTTTTTAATAACTTTAAAAAAGTGGAGAAAATTGACATTGGGAATTAATCTGTAAGAAGCAATCGGGGGTATAGGAGTTGATTCTGGGCAAACAGAATGCATTTGAAGTTCAGACAGCAGTAAGTTCGTATCAAATAGCATGTTTTGTTCTCTAATTGTAAGTGGTTGAGTCATGAATAAGGGCAACAGAATACTTCATGGATACTTCACAATGGAAATCAGCAGAAAGATGGTCTTAGTTCACCTTAGCACTATAAGTTTTTTCCCCTTCATTCACGACCAAAATGCAGCTGTTCATATCTTGACACTGAGCTTAAACTTCCAATAAATGTTAACGCTGTTCACTTTTTCCTACGAATGGAAATGTGACAACGAGGAATTTGTGAATCTAAGTTCTAAACAAATATTATGACAGAGTGGGTTGCTTGAAGTGTGGAATTCTAAAATTCTTTCTAGATGTCGACTAATATTTTCTTGGTTGTCTATAACACTTCCTTCTAATGAAAGGAACTTGGAAGTTAAATACATTTTGTTTGCTAACAAATAAATCTGGCTTGACGAGGAAAAACCAACGCTCAGTTTTCCCGCAATCACTGGACACCGTTAGAGAATCAATTGGTCATTTATGTCAGGAAGAATACCTCTTCTAGTGTTAAGTTTAATCACGGTTGAGTCATCAATTCATGCCATTCAATTCAACATTAAACAGAAAGAAGGCAAGACTCCAACTGAGAACACCGAGTTTTACTAGCAAGAGTCGAGGTTGCTAAGTGTCACATCATTGCCCTCGTATCTTCTAAAGATAAAATACTTGTGTTGAAAGTTAATACGCCCCAGGTTCAACTTCGTTAATTAGGAAGGTGAATTTGCCCATTGTAAGGTTGTACGTAAAGCTCACAAACGTCTTGCACACAATGCCTACCTAGAACCATCAACAAAAAATAAAGTAACTAAGTTTCTACTTTGCTGAGCAGATACGAAATTTGGTCCTGTAACATTGTCAGATTCCTCCTGGTAAAAACTGTAAATTAATGAATCTATGAATTTATATAAACGTGTCTGTTTTGAATTTACAGCATTAAAACATTACTGCGAGACGAAAATACAAAGATTGCTGAATTGCCCTACATGTGAAGACGCTCATGTCTCATACGAGAGTGACTTACCAAAGCTACATACCCCTCAACAGACTCACGTCACTTCAACTCCCCTTTCTTGATCAAAGGACAAGCTTCAAAATGAAAAATTGTTTTCTAACTGGTTATTGTCACATAACCAGCACAATTATTATCTGAAAGTTTGAAATTAAACAACTGCTTGCTGATTGCGAAAAAATTCATCTGTGACGTTAACCCTTGCGTTCCTTTTATATAACACAAATGGCTCGACGCCTAATCGGTAGGAATATGTCGAAATTCACTAAGTCAATCAGACTCAGAAATTAACGCATCCCTTGTTTTTCTAACAAATGGGACGTAACTGAGTAAGTGAAAAAATATTGAATGCTTTCTTTGTTACTTGTCGTAAACCCCTCTTTTCTCATAACCAAGCAAGAACATCCATACCTTAAACTTGACCATTCTACTTAGATTCAGGGACAACTTTGACGGAATCATCGAGCAATGTCCATACCTAAATATTTATGAATTCATTTATTTATTTAACAAAAACTTAAAATTATCAAGTCGGTATACTACCAGATGTTAGACAGAGCTTTGGAACAGATCGTGTGTGCTTTTATCTCATGAGATGGGAGACAGGGAGACTTATACATGGGAATCAATAACGAGTGTGGACACCAAGTTTGAATATTGTAATCATTGAGTTGAATTCGTGGCTCTGGATGTCAATTTGCTTAAGAGCCAAGGTGAGCTTTTTAGAAAACAAGTTCTTGATCCTTTAGCACTATCGCAAAAATCAGATCTTGATTGGGAACTGATCGTGTCGATCATCACATATTATCTGGATTGTGATACGCAATGAGTTCTTCCTTTCAAGTTGTTATGCTATCATTGCTCCGAGGCTTATCATTGCCAATTCAACTTCCTTGCAGCACTTTCACGCTGTCATCTGGATGCATTTACCATGTCTCCTCGACATTTATCACATAATGATATAAAATTGAAAGTATTTACTGCCATGAAAACAACCAAAAGCAAGAAACACTTATTAGATATCGTCATTTGAACACCGTATTTTATGTAATGCTGAAAGAAGACATAACAAGCAGTAAAAACTCCATCGAGAAATAGATTATACTACTGGAGTACTCAAATATAAAAACTTCATAATTTCGCAGGTTTGCTAATGTAGCAATCTCCCTAATGACGCAGCTTTTGCTCAGTTTTAAGGTTTTCTATAAGTCTAGAGCCTCCACATGAAAATTCCCGTTATAAACTTCTTTTCCACAGTTCGAATTACAAAGCTCATCTACTTATCGTTGCACCTGTTACTAAATCAAATTAATAAGAATAATTTGCTGATTCAGTGATTAACGAACAGTACTAAGCACAGTATCGGATAATTATATTTTAAAAGTTGCAGTTACCAAGGAGGTTTTTAATGGTAATCTATTGATTTACTTAATGTTAATTAATTTAAAAGATTTAATACAAAGATCATGGAGCCATATTGTGTTGATGAACGTTAATTTTTGCATCGGAGGGATAGGTTTTGTTGTGTAACTGGTGTGTGAAATTATGCCTCACTCTTCATGTGCCACTGACACGCATTAAACAACAACTTGATATTAAAATTTTATTAAAGAAGGATTAAAAAGTAAAAGGATAGTCACTTGACAGTTTTATGTAAAATAGTAATCATCATAATAGTTTGTGATAATCGATGACTTGAAGGCTGACATTATTGACAGTAAGCACTATTTGCGTAGGAGATTACCTTAATAGCAAACTGTTTTTGCAACTGAGGCCTTTATAGAAAGCTGATTCTTATGCGAATTATGAAGGGAACACGGTTAAAGTAATATTACATGTACTTGATTTCTCCACTTTTTTCTTACGTCTCGATGCTTTCTCGCACCCTCATAGGTGATTCAAACTTACTGTTAATGAGATGACACAGCTTCTGAGAAGATAATAACCTTTGCAACGTTACAAGACCAATCCAAGGAGACTGGTAAAAGAAACAAAGATGAAAATTTACGACCAAAAGTGTAAGTTGCTCCCGTGGAAAGAGAGAAAGTTCATCAATTGATGTGGCGGGAAACCAGAAGACGAGCTACACATTTATGACCTGATCGTTTTATGTAACGATGCATCCTATTTTCATTTCAGGATGAAAAATATGATTAACACAACGTACAACGGTATCCCCCATTTAAGGCAGAGACTCCAAAATGACCACAGATATAAGTAATCAAACGGCTACTCCTTTCATCTAAATACAGATAAATTACGGAGTCTGCATCTAAATCTGTGAGCAGCCTGAATCTGAGGACATCTGAGATTCGATGCTTTACAGGAATAAAATCTCATTTTAGGGTCAACAGCTTCAACAGCTCATAACGTGGTGGAAATCCTGTAAAATAACTTCTAGTAAGCTGGAAACATCTTAAGAGGAGTTGTTGAACCTATCCCAGTTGGTTTTGGAGGTTGTTTGAATTTCACCCTTTTTTCAATTTTTGTCCACGGCGCGCACCTTGCCAAAAATCTCATTTTAGGGTCAACAGCTCCAACAGCTCATAACTTGGTGGAAATCCTGTAAAATAACTTCTAAAAAAACAAATCTTATCATATAACTAACATAGGAACTCCTTTGGTTACTAATACTTAAACTAGAAGTCGATCGCTGTGTACAGCAACCAGGGAAGGAAACCTAACGAACTATCATAACGTAGAAGGCTTGCAACTCATGCTGACAACTGTGAATCAATGGACACAGTCTTCTACGCTATGTTAAAGACTATTCAAAAGTAGTACTCATTGGTACTTCACTGATTACTTCCTATTGCAATATTTATATATAATGGAAGGTACAAAGGCACTCAGTGTGTGGAAATATGAAGACAAGGGAGATGAAAAGCAAGGAAGAAAATGAACTTAAGTGATAAGGGCTCATCTTAGGTTTGAAAACTCTCACGTTACATGCAGGCTCAGATCACTAAAACCAGAGCATTCCACAGCAAGCTTAGCTGCCCGAGGAAATGTACTACATTCATATAAAGACGTCGTACATTGTCGTACAAAGACGGCCTTAAGACGAAGACGTTGAGAGAAATTGAACACACGACACGAAAAAATCTAGTGCAAGTGATGTATAGTCATCACAGCAGTTTCCAAATAAACGCCTAAGTCATCACAGCACTTTCCACACCTATAGAAACCCCCCAGGGCATACAAAATGTGCCGAGAAGGAAAAGACCCAACTGTAGCAGCGAAGTTGGTATCCCGTAAGTCAAAGATACGTTTTTGAGCTCAGAATGCTAACAGATGTGCTATCATGGTGCTAAAAGGGGTGAGGCAGATTCGCGTAATCACAGGACTAAACAAGGAAAACAACAGTCTTATAGAAGCACAATAGTAGTTCATAGTAATTCAAAGTGCTAAAAATATCAAACCAAGTAATGCACCAGTTGTATGAGATGTGGACCCAAGACAGTATGTGCCTTCAGGAGGCTACGAGCATGGCTTTCGTTAAATATCTACAGACAAAGCGGCCACATACTCAGGCTTTTCTAGGCCAAAGAATTTGTTCTTACATCATGCTCCTCGATTCCAAAGACTTAAAATGATTGAACTCATGGCCTGATTACTGCCTGCACCAAAGCACACAAACTGAAGCACTAAATTTGACTTCAGTTGAAAGCACCTCCTGGATTACATGGGAAGTAAGCAATACCGTGACGTCATTTCCTTTCTTTCGCCATGTAATCAAGGACTTCAAAAGGTAAAATGTACAGCACAATTGTGCATTCTGACGCTATATCGTCACTTGCCAACGACATTTCAGTTCAGCCATCTTTTCTAAAGTCAACCACAAGAGATCCCGAGATTAAGGTCGAAAAACCACGACTCGTACAGAGCATTTATCGCCTCAAAAAATGTCCCAGCCTTGTAAATAATAGATGATATCCTTGTTTTAGATCGCAGGATCAGAGAGATAAAAATGAGGAAATCAGCGTACATTTCGATTCCTGTGAATCACGTATTGTTGCACAGAGATAATCGTCAAATACGCATTCTTAAAATTCAAAGAAACTAAACATCCTGCACCCCTCCTAACTTTTCAGAGAAGAAAAAGGGAACGAAAATGTGAATAGTTCCCTTGGTATGAGGTTTATGTTTTACCTGTGCTGACCAAAGAAACCAAGGAGGGGTCAATTAGTTTTCATGGCTTCACTGTGCGTCTCTTGGGCATCTGTAACTTCTGAACCGAGACACACCAGGGTTCAGATGGAAAGCCTATTTGTTCGATGACCTCAGCTGTTCAGACGCTTCACACAATACCTGCTGTTAAGAGGGTCAAAGTATATATCCACCAACAAAGCAAACCTTCACACCCTGACTGACTTGTATCTATGTCTGAAACAGTGGGATTTCGCCCTCACACTCTTCAATGCGAAGGAAGTATCAATAACTGTGAAAAAAGCAGCAGCAGCAACCAGAATAAAATATATGCATATGGAAACCGCATATTATTTTCAAATACTGGATAGGAAGGTCTGGGAACGAGTCGAAGGCGCAAAGATTTTGTGACACTTGGTCCCTTTTTGAGGGTTCAGGAAAATTCAGACCCCATAATGAACTGGTTGATTCCTCGACTAACAGTCAAGGACGTGCTAGTCGATAAAAGTACTTTAGATTGTTGACTATTGGGATGGAAATACGGTGGATCTTGTTAACCCTTCAAAAAAATCCAAACTCATATTTATAAGAGAAGCAGAGTACTTAAAACGACATATTGCAAAAGTTGAAGTAACGGCTTATCCAAAGAGAGGCAAAATATCTGAGGAAGCCGAGGTCAAAAGACGGCGTTCTTTAACAAACCACACGTTTAAGACACATGATGAGGGCATGCGAAGACAAAATGTTTTGCGTAATTTGGAATTCACGAGTTTGACATGCCAACCAGAATACGACGCAAACTGATATTATTATACACTTCATCCGCAAAAGGAAACAACTCATAATTGAAGGAGAAAGAATGAGGAACGGCGGATGCATGACGTCGCATCTAAATGAAACACAAAATCGGACAATATTTCATATTCAAAGTACTCTCACTTTATATATATATATATCATTTATATAGATAGGTCCATTCACTTTGGAGAATGATAACCCAAACAAAACATCAAGACGAGCCCTTTTAAATGTTGCAATCATCCCTATCAAAATCATGCTAATTGAACCCAGCTAAAAATTCTATTTATCGAGTAAAATACAAGAAAATTCGTTAGGACATTTGCCAAGTTAAAAGTTCGTTACTCCTTTTAAAATGAGTCTTACATTTAATTTACTTCTTTTACAGGTGCTGATTGTTTGTTGTACTATTGCGAGATGAGATCAAATTAAATTACTAGTTCAATGACTCTGTGCCGTCATAACTTTGTTATCTGATAAGTGTGATGCACTACGATCAAAATCTAAAAGTGATTTTAATAGTAACTAACTATTACATAGTAACGTATTCTTGTTCTAAAACGAATCAACTACTTACTTGTTTATGTATTATTTTACTTCTACAGAATAAGTATCGTCGTGATTATACCATATAGATTATACCATACCTTCATAATGATGATGATATAAGTCAATTAAACATCATTTAATTTTGTCTCATTGTTAAATAGTGACACAAGCGGAATTAATATCGCCATGATCATCTATATGCTACATTTTCTCAAAAGTGATACCTTCATGGATAAACGAAGCTGAGTGTGGTAAGCGGGTTGTCATAAAATGCTAAAATTCTAGAGAAGTACTAACCTAGAATTGCCAAGTTATACTATTATAGAAATTTTCTTGCCAAGATGTACTTTCCTAGAATCCCTTTGTGAGAGTTAACACTAGTACCCTAACCCTAACCCTTACCCCCAACCCTAACTCCTAACCCTAATTTGATTATAGAATAGTACAACTATGGTTAAAAAATCCTTTTAAGATAGTACATGTAGAAAGATTGAAGGAAAGTACATCCCTAACTTTCTAGCATTTTACGCGTTCCCTGGTAAACTACACTTACGAGTTACTGGTCGTTTGGTAATGGTTGATGAAATAGCTAAGATTAAGTGCCACGAAGTCAATTGTTCCCTTTATTTTAATTGGAAACGGAACGTTAAACGACTCGTCACGACTGAGATACTGGATCGTATTGGGGTGGAACGTGGAATGCTATTGTAACTTCAGAGGAATTTGGATGAAGCTATCCAATTTCAGAAATTTGTTCACGTACAGATACTTTATCGATGTAGAAGAGTACTAAAATACATCATTCAAGTAATTAAAAACAATGTCATACTACGATTAGATAAGGTACCACAATAGTCACCGGAAGCAGGGAGGCTTCCTTATCTTTCCTTAGGAAACCTGGGCTCTAATGTTTTCCAGCCATACAAAATAGGTCAATTGGATCGATGGGGCACACCGCGTTATCTCATTGACTCACCACACGGACATACTCCAGTGCAGAAAATTACTAAGCAAAGTCGTCTTGACATTGTACTCTGCGATATCCTATGAGTCGCAAGATGGGAGACTCCCAAGATACTCCAAGTAACGCGGTTGTTTCCTTCAGTAACTTACGTACTTCACAAATAAAACACCTATATAACGCAGAAATGACCTTACAAATCTTCAGAATTTGACACTGTTTTTTAAACAAAATATTGTTCAAAGTAAACAATTTTCGTTTAAACGGAATTTTAGTTAAAATGATTAGTTAAATTTGAAAGAAAATGGTACATACAATTGCTACAAATTACTATGAAGCTTACCGCGAATTCTTGATAGCAAAGTAGCTCCCTTTCTCCATTTTCCTGAACTTTTTTCCCGTCTGCCAATTCCAAGATTTTCTCTCCCTCTTGGTTAGAGGCTGGGTAAAAAATCTGTTCAATTTCAACTTGATGACGTACAAACGGTGTTACCTTGGCAACATTAGCGTTTGAAATATCAGATGATGATCCACTCGAAAGAGGCTGTCGGCTTCGTGAAGGCGACTTCATCACCTCCGATGCAGATTTACCTAAGTTTTCGACTTCTGAATTAGTGTCCGTTGATTTAACATCTGAAGTTCGGATTCCATTTACTATCGTTGGATTGAATACAATATCTTGGTGAAGGTTACCAATCACTCCGTCCACTTCCTGCATCTCATCATAGCAGTTCGATTGCATGTCTGAAAGCACTTTCTGGACCTTTTCGTCATCTCTCTTTACCTGCAACAGTTCGGCCAAGCTCTCCGTAGGTTTGCTATTTATCGAATCAATTAATCGGTCATCTTTTAGTACGGATGTATCGTCATGGCCTTGGTTGCCACAGTCCTCCCCTCGGCCAACTCTCTCGTGTCTGTTTTGGGCAAGTACCGCTTCAGTATACTGCATCACTCCTTCGGTTGGCGACATTTGCACTGAAGGCTCTGGCGAATTAGAAACCTCAGAGGCAGTTATAACCGCTTTAATAATGTTGTCATCTCCATGGTTAAGTGCGTTGTTATTGACTTCAGCGTTCTTGGAAAAGCTTTCATTGCATTTTTGCTTTTTATCGGATCCCGAATTCTGATAGAAAGGAAGAGAAATATTCATATAACATTGACAGATGGGCAGACCAGGTTATCTGTAAATTGTGATGGTTCTAATAAGAGTACCAGCACGTTGTAGCGCTTAAAAGACCCGGGGAGCCAAAAATGAAACAGGTATTTTAAAATTGTACAGCATAGTTAAAAAGGTGGTGTCAATGGTTGGTCTGAGAGTTATTAGTCGCTAATCAAATTAACACTTCTAAGACTAAGGTGGGGCGGGGCGGGTGGTGGCATTGTAGCTACCCTTTGCTCTATATCTTTCCTTGTATGCCATGAACGATTAGGTCAATCTTTCTTAATCTTTCCAACTTTTCCTCAGATTTATCCAGAAGCATTTATTAATGATGACCACTGAACAATGGGTACCAACAAACAACACAAAATCTGAACATCTAGAAATACTTGAAATAACCCTATCATCTGTCACAAATAAAGTAAATTTCTTGTAAAATAGCTCCTTATACTTAGTTTTATGTTTCAGAAAATTGAAAAAAAAAATTTTAGTCTTGACTGACAACGGGGTCTTAACGATGGATTCTCTTACGGTACTTAGTTACTTGTCAACTTTCGGCTGTGCTGTGACGTCATCGCCCCAATACCCAAAGTCAAGTTATCTTTTCCCAGCTAATAGATGGCCGAAAAAGCTTGTAGGTTTTATATCTAAGTGACAATTATCCACAGAGGTAGCGGTATAAACATAAATTCGGTCCTACTACAACCCGCTCCAAAAACACAGCCCTGGGTAGTGTTAAACAATTAAGATAAAAGTATATTTCTTTGAGCTACTATCTGCAATAATACTTCTAAAGCATTAGCGATGTGTACTTGAGATCGTGAGTATAAGTGTGTAGTGCACACATCCACTGTTCAAGTGTTCTATCGCCAAGTCTAATCAAGAGAGCAATCTTTTCTCTGTAGTTATTGTTGTTTTCTAATTACCTAATCTACATTAACAGAAATAGAGTGCCATGCACATGTTTTAATTGTATCAGATAACAAAATAACAACAACAATATCCCTGTGCCACCTAAGAATAGTTCTCTACTTATAATTGGAGACGTTCCTCAGTCCTGTTTAATAACATTCACATTCTGCTTTCGCTTAGGCGCATTTTACATCAATGAAACGAACGGTTTACGTGCTATACAAACTCGCCGGCTATGCAACTTGTCCCAATTTCAAAGTGCTTCGTTTTTAATACATACATATCCAGGTTTCCCCTTAACGACATAACTGGCATTAAGCATCCACAGACCTGGCGACGTTGAACAAGTGTTGCTACACTATTTCGCTGAGCTGATCGTCGAATTATGTGAAGAAAAGCTTTAGGAGCAAGCCAAACGTAACCCCAAGCAAATCAACGTATGCTGTATGATCAACAATATAGTTAGTCAGAATACAAACCCGATAACAGTCGTCTGCTAGTATGGCTGTAAACATCCCTATCACACATCAGGCCAAAATACAATACTGAGGAAATGAATTGCTTCCTTCTTGCACTGTTTCTCCATGAGATCTTAACGTTATCTTCAACGAATAACTTCTAACTCTTATACTCTTTAAACAGAACATTTTATCTCTCTTTGCAAACTAATTTGATTCTCCTTTAAACTTATTAAGTCTTTCGTGTCTCAAACATACAAACAAGTGAATTGTAAACAGCTTCTCTTAGTTCTACTGGACGCAGTCAGTTATGACCTTCCAGACAAACGATTAAACAGATAGGGTTGACCTAAGCCATGCTGATATTAGAAACTGTTTTTGTGACCGAGTTCTTATTTGTCCTTCTTTTTTGCCTTCAATCCAGTGAAATAGTTTCCTGGCCACACAACATATAATGTATCAAACTAGCAAATATTAATTCATCTGCCATAGTTCATTACAAATGAAGGGTCTAGTTCAAGTGGATTCAACCCGCCTACTGTAATTCATTTGAAAACTGGTGATTCGTGGAGTAAATAAAGAAATCAGATCAGGAATATTAGTTGGCCATAATTCAGAGGCGTTTCTCGTCCGGACATTCCAATGAACAAAGAACGCTATATTAATGCGATATAATGTTTAAAGAGGTACGGAATAGACATCATAAGAGCAAGTAAACCGAACTTAAAATACCGTGGTTAGAGAAGATTTTGCAAATGAATGAACTGCCGTGGGGTAGTAGAAGTCTGGTAGTGCAAACATCGAGTAAGTGAAGTAAGATGTCATGTCCAACTCGGAAAGAAAAAAAACCCAGTACTTCCTGATGATTGTATTTTATTATAAAACAATGTCTTGACTTGCATACTTATGGAAATGAAAGGTCAACAACCAAGAGACTAGTAGTTATTCAGGTTCGTAAAACAGCTTTGTAGTCTGCATCAAGACCCACTACAATTTCTTATAACACAACATATCACTTACAGACAAGAGAGATACTTTTTCAGAAGTGTCAAGATCAGACGAGATTTATCCACAAATTCATAATTCCAAGCATTTAGAAAGTTATCCTAACATCTATTTGCTGATGGGAAGCAAATGTACCATGTGGAAAATGAACACTCACAAAGGGGGAAATTGCTGCTACGTTTCTCTTCAAACCCCTAACAAACTGGGCATTGTAAGAGGAATACATTCAGCATTTACGACATGCACGTTATACAAAGATGAGTCCTTTATAAAATCATCTAAAGCTTTTGTCGAATCAGACAAAATGCGACAAAAAACATCGATTAACGTGGTGTATACATCCGCCAAGCTTTACGATTCTTGGATCCTCTTTAGTCCAAACATTTCATCAGTGACAGGACACTCAACGTTTACCGTTAAGATCGATAAAAGCAAAATCGTTGGTATACCTAAGGTGTAGTCAGTGACTAAAGTACGGGTATGAAGGTCTATTTCCTTACTAATGCAATAAAAATACAAAAAAGGGGCCAGAATAAGTAGACAAAATGAGGGGCATTCGCCTTCCATAACATATACTCATGGGACTCTATTACACACAAAATCGGGGTTTCCTATGATATTCACACAAAATTCAGTTACCTTGCCACAAAAATATAATATCTGAAACCCCCAATCTTCTAATTTGGTGTGATTTGCTACATGGGCGTAGATTCTTGGGGGACGGGGGACTTGTCCCCCTCACTTTTCAGGGTTGGGGAACAACAGCTGCTTTATGCCCCCATTTTTGGGCGCAGAAATGTCAAATTGTCCATGTTTAATCCCTTTGCTCATCCCAACCCCCCATTCTTACAGCGATCTACGTACGTGATTTGCTATGCCCATTACGGGCTCTAAGAGAAATTCGATGCTAATGACGGTTAACGGTAGCTATTCCATCGATCCGATAGACTTAGCTTCTTATCTCAAACGCAGAAAGAAGGAACCTTCAGAATACTGTATAGCTACCTACTACTTTCACCATAATTTGGCAATTTTAACGTAAACCCCAGTAAGAATATTTGCAACAGGGTATGTTATCGAACACAATTTAAGGGAGCTAATAGACGGTTTCCACTCTCCACTCTCCACTTCAGCTTAGCTTTGTAAACATAGCTACCACAAAGTGTTCAGTTGAACACCCTTCGAAAACAATTAACTACTATGAGCATGCAAGAAAAGATTGAAAAACCAATACAAATTTGCTATGTAATAGATGTGATATTTTGAATGGTGTCCAGACACCCGTACAATGTGGGTACCTCTAGTATCATTCTGAATGAGTCCGGTTCTTTAGGCCCTCTATAAACACAGAACTCCCTCTGATTCCGCTCGAACTGTCTCAGTAATGCTCTGGGCACATTATGGAAACTCTAATTTTACTACTTTCAGAATTTCATTTTACGTCCCCTTCCTTGTACAAATGATCAGGATGCAGGTATACTAGACGATGTGTTTCAAGGCTGCGGCTTGTCACGGCCATTTCAGACAACGAGCTCTTGCCAACAGAACGTATAACGTTTTCATATTAGTGTGGCATATATCATATCAAACAATGACGATAAATTGGGCACACACAAACTTCAATTAAATACCATAATTAAAACGCATGTGACGATTTTAAGAAACAGTTTGTGTACAAATGTAATAATAATAATAATAATACTAGTAGTAGTATAGTAGTGTTAGCGGTAGTGTTAGTGGTAGTGGTAGTGGTAGTGCAGACCACCTTTGTGTTTATACCTTTTCCACATCAAGTTTAAGTAAGAAGTTGTTGAATATACAGAGGTGATTTAAATTTACGTAGCATTACACAGTTAAAATCTTAAAGGCATCTTTTACAAATTCAAGTGCTGCAGGAAACAGGTCAACCATGAGTAATACTGCCTTTTACACAGTGTCAGCACATCTACGAGAAATATGTACTAAGGTAAGAAACTCAGAATGTTAGTAGATGGGTGCAATACTTAATGCAATAATTAGATAGGTAATAGAGATAATCTCATTCTTTGAAAGCTTGTAGAGCAGGGGTTTTCAACCTTTTCCAGCAATGTCCCCATTTTTTGGTTAATGAAAAGTTTGCGTCCCCCATTTCATTTCAAATAATGACTTATCATAACTGTCGAATAGAATATATAACAATTTTTTTGCGATTAAATGATGTTCGCGTCCCCCCGAAATTTTTCGATGTCCCCAGCTTGGGGACGCGACCCCAAGGTTGAAAACCCCTGGTGTAGAGGATTCCTGGTAATAACCAATCCTGGTTTTGTTTTCATTGGAAAGCCTTCGACATCATTTACTACTAACGCGTTTTCTCACAGGAAGACTTTAATAGTAAAATTCCAGCGGGAAGAAGGCAGGTAATTTTTGGCCACTATTCGATTGTATTGTACATTAAGAGTATCGACAAATGGGTCAGTGGCATTAGAAGATATTATCTAGTATAGGCTACTAACAAAATCTACAGTGAAATTTATTATGGATACTGTTACATCTGCTTTGAATCTCTTCTACTGATGAACAGAGTTCATAAGAAAGGAAATACGAATCAGGCAAATGACGAAGAACTGCTTCTAATTTGTAGCAAGCACCTAACGACGGAAATTTCATTCTACGTATTCCTTACAGAGATGTGCACCTGAATATTACAATTTTCTACTTTGTTGACTTTATCATATAGTAACAAACATCGTTTTTATTTTGACGTGTTTGACTGAAACGAATTCAATGAAGGTCGTGGGATAAGCGGGGTTAAAAATATAACTTATGTTGTTGAAGTTGATAGAAGTTAAACTAATGGAAATGCCAGTCACTAAATTAGAGACCTCTAATAAACAATGGTCTCTGTACTGCAACAAGGTATAGAACGTGACATAACCTACTGGGACCATACAAAGCGATAATCAAGGCAAATACAGTATCACACAGTTCTACAAGACTTGAACGACTAAAATGCATGACGTAATACATCAG
>JAAAKL020007084.1:0-17262 GCA_010016065.2 Carybdea cf. marsupialis auct. non (Linnaeus, 1758) | reverse complement strand
GAGGCCCCATAGTGATCTTGTTGCAGTGAAAGTTGTTAGAGTTCTGGGAATTTTGCACCGATTAAATCATGTTACACCATTATCAGTTCTTCTACTACCGTACCACACTATTGTTGCGCCTGTATTTCTTATGACTATTTGTATTTCTTATAGTTGTATTCTTTGGTCTAGTTGTTTTTATACAAATTTTAAAAGGGTGTAGATTTTTCAAAATAAAACAGTTTGTGTTTTAAGAAATTAAAAAAAAATAAGAAATTTAAACATATACATAATTATACGAATGCAAGAAATTGCAAGTGCCTATTACTGGTCAGATTCGCGATTATCAAGCTGCATTTTTGGCTAATAGATATTGGAATGAGCTGTTTCCTAAAGTTGCTGAAATCGATTTGTCGGTATGAAGTCTAGCCATAAAACAAACTATAGCACTATTTGATCCTGAATTCAAGACGCTTTGGCTTAAACAGGCAGTTTGGTCGTGAAAATAGCAGTTACTAGTTAAATTGTGCTCAAGTTTACAAATTGCTAGTCTGTAACTTATGTAATACATATTCTACTGGTTAGTGGCCGGCAAATTTAAAGTGCAATACAGAACGTTTCAACATAACATTTAAGGCAAGGAAATGGCAAGAAAATGTTTATTTAAAGTGCGCCAAAACCCCTTAACCTCTCCTCAACAACAGCAAGGCAAGACGTTCCCTTAGAATCAGAGGAAAAAGAGAGGAAAAAGCTACTTGAATTTAAGCAATATTGTCATGAGACTCTCTTTGGCCTTGTACAGGCTATTGACTATTTTACTAGAGTTTTACGATTACTAGAGATTAAATTAACAAATTTGGAAGTAGACAGACATACATACATAAATGCTTTCACCTGTTGTGCCAATACACTTATCACTACTTCTCCCTGTTATGAGTAAGTACGTAAGGGGAAAACTATAAGAGACATAATTTTGTCCTGAAAACCATATCTCATTACACTTAATCAACTTATCTTGTTCTCAATATCTACTACCATTAATTCAATATCGCCTAACCTTCACCAACGTCTGGTAAGGAACACCTCTCAATCTGTATAAGATTGAGAGCGAACCCTTATACATTCATCAACTGTCAGTAGAACTTAAAACAGAAAATTAAGAAAGGAATTCGCAAATTCCAACAGACATATGTGCGAGTTCACAGGTGGACCTTTCTGCCATCTTCTCTCATGTACACATGTGTGCAGCAGGAAGTTTCTGGCAAGACAGAGCATGCATTCTTAAATCAGTCTTCAAAAAGACATGTGTTTGTAACCAACCATTTATTAATGCTTAGAAAGAAAAATGCTTTCTTTTGTACCAACAGAAACCTCTCTCAAGAGCTTACCTTGCAAATGAGGTAAATATCATATATTTTTATCGATATCAATCTGACGTCAGCAATGAATTGCAGGAATTGCGATGGCACTTTTCCTTTTGGGGAAAATTTATAAAGTACATACACTGTGAGAGGTGGAATGGTTTAGACCAATGCAACAAATATTGTCTTGATGACATAACGTCATTTCTAAGCAAACAAATGGTGGTGTTGGGGTGTTTTGGGGGTGTAGAAACCTCTGAAATTAGGCATATCTCAATATTTAATGTCCTCGTTCTGCACTGTTAATGTCAGCTAAAAAGGTACAATTTAAAAAAGCTATAAGAAACTCCTTACATGTAAGGCTTTCTTCTATTGATTTTATTGCGGTATGCCAGCCTGTGGTTTTACTACAGCCCTTCCCTCCTCTTCGGGACTCTTATAGTCTTTCCATTTTCCTGATTTTACAAAGTGCCATTCAGATGGTTAAATCTTAACAAGAGTTCAAAGGATACTTCACAAGAGTGTCTCTTGTCCTTTTTCTCCTTTCTGTAAAATCAGCATCTACGACGTTGAACACGTTATGTCCGCAAATGTGAATACAACAGAAGGGCGTGATGGTGGCACACATGATATCACACTTATGTATCCAATTTTCGGGCTCCCGGCTCTTTAGCTAGTCACTTCCTTGTTGATTATCTGTTGACTTTGCTCCAGGAGGCGAGGTAGCTCAGACGGTAGAAAGCTGTGCTACCAAGCAGACCTATTTAGGTTCAAGTCCACGCTTTAACATCAATCTAGGAACTCCTAATGCAAACTCACCTGTGTCATACGTAACTAGCAATAGACAAGGAAGGAGACACCGACAAAGAAACTACCCCCTCCCCACACACACCTGGCCACGCCTTGATTCAGGACATGCGATTCTCTGCCAACATCCCCTATGCTCTGTAGCAGATTATGGAATTGCCTCTACCTTTACTTTACCTTGTCATATTGTTCATGTTGGTGTACATCTGCTTACTTTCTACTGTATTGATGTTCATCCATTTCTTGCTTTCAAACACATCACATCATCTTCTACCTTATTGTTTAAAGAATGTACAAATTATTAAATACGTCAGTACCGAGAACTACGTGCTGAAATCTTACGTAGCTTTTTAGTAATATGGGCCATTGCACTTGGATGCACCCTGATAAGTTACTTGCTGCCAAATCTGCTTCTACTGCCTCGCACAATTTCTGCGTTTTCGCTCTTTGCATTTCGTATCTGTTAAAGAGAGGTATTTTGTCAGATTCTGATCCTTTAATCCTGAGACTCAACTTTACGGCTATTCAATTATTGTCTAAATCGCAAAAAGCGTCAACAAGTGCATTCGTTAGAATCTTCCAAAATATTTTTATAACCATCATTAAATATAACAAAAAGTGGTATCTCAATATACGTCATGGCTCTGCTAGGCTAATCGATCTACGTGATGTTGCTAAAACTTCGTCTTTGATTGCTTGATTGCTTATCTGGTAAAACATTAAACATTTGTTCCCTTCCTATTCTTCCATCGTTCTTCCCTTCTCAACTAATTAATTTCATCCGCATAAAGTCATCAATATGATCTTAAAAATGCCGTACTTCTTTGTAAACGTAGTTTGATGCTGGATTGTGTAAAGGAAACAGAAATAAGTTTAAAGTGTCTCCTGTGAGATTCACCAACAGATATCTGGGGTGGCTCTGTTAGTCACACTATTCCACTTCGTATCATTGTTCAAACAGAGGCTAATTCAACATGTATATATCTTCTATTGTGATCTAGACTTTTTTATCATTAGCTGTTTTGATATCTTGCATACTGCACCTTTATCATCCTGGAAAAATAGCACTCAAAATCTCCATCATTTTTATGCAATTTCAGTGTGCCTCAGAAAGGTCGTATCTGTCTCGATATTTTCAAAACTCTTCAAATACACTAGTTTGGAGTCATGCTGGCCGACCTTAAATTTTTGCTCACTTCAAGGCTGAGATGTTTTAAATGTTCTATTTCGTTAACACTGTTTGACAGCCACCATTGTTTGCATTTAATGGAGTGGAAAAGGGAAAAGGTATAAAGTCGTGTACGAAGTAAAACACTTCCACTTGTAAGCAATTGCACGTAATGCAAACTTAGGGGGACCAAACATTCCTGTTATAATGACCTCGGCGGAAGGAAGCCTTTGTTTGTCCTTAGCTTGTTGTTTATTTTTTCTTTTCTTATAGATTATAAAAAGCCTAAAACTCAAGCTGTAAAAGTTGTCAGCTTATATACTCTAAAGGATGATAAAGTTGTCAGTGGTACGCAAAATATATTCTTAAGTAGGAAAATCTTTGTCAATGATGCTTTTCACCTATTCAAGGAAGTATAATAGATACGAATCTAATAAATAATATACGTCAGGACAGTCACAAAGCTAAGGAGAAGGGTGAAAACAAAATCTTGGTAAGTTTAAGCCCCCATACAATTAACAACCCTTTTGACTCTTTATTAGGCCCACAAAGTCTTCATTATAAAGTGATCAAGTCTCTAAGGTCTAGAAACCTCAAGCTTACATTATAACTTAAATGGTGCCATTTGCTACTATTTAAAAGTAAAAATTTTTACTTTATGTGACAGACTACTTAACGCACTGTAATCGATGAAATCATCAAACAAAACTTCCGTTTTACTCCAATCTTGTCATGTCACAAACTCTTGTTTACTTTAATATGCTTCGCTGAGAAAACGGAGTATCTATTTATGACGTCACCCATGAACTTCGCATTGGGCATAGGGTTATGTAACGACGACGTAATGATGAAAGCACAATGTCGTAATAAAATATTACGACCTCCTAGGAAGCAAGTAGCTATAAAATAGGCGTCCGCATGTTGGGTTATTTGCAGAGGATGGTTTAAACATTTAGCCCTACGGGCACTGATTGGTCAAAACAACGTGAATCTGGAAGTCAGAGTTCTGATTGGCTACTTTAAAAGCACAGTTGGATACTAGTTTCATTCTGACTATTTTGCACTTTGACGAGTGTCAGTCAGAAAAATATTTTTAGTACAAAAATGGTTTCGTTACTTCGTGCAGTTTATATGTTCTGTACCAGAAAAAAACCTTTTAAAATAAATTTTCGTAATAAATGTGTACGAGAACTACAAAAGTTATTTTTTTTGTCCTCAAACTAAGAAGTCAAGGATTGATATCTTATCGAGTGAAGTTTTTCCAGGTCTTCTATTCAAGTCTTATCTCTTTTGACTCGTATCAAGTCCAGTTCTTCCAGATACACGGTTCTTGTATGGTCACTTTGCACGTAACTCGCTTTTCTCTTATCGTACCTACGGCATAGTATTGTATGTATCTTCTCCTGTCATGCTCTTTCTCAAAGGTTGCACAGACCCACTTTCGCAATTTTAATTGATGCTATTAACGGAATATCACCTTAAATAGCATGATTTGATTACCAAGGGATTACCTCCTATGACGATCCGCATTCCAATTAACGTCACAACCCTTCATTCTTATATCTTCATCCTGTACCCGCCTCCAATAGCCATTTACGTACATTTTGCATACTTAAGGCCAATATTCAACTCTTAAGTGATTAAGGTGATTGATCGTAACCGCTATCTTTTCCTTTTAATTATAGCTAAATTATTATCAATAAAATCATCATTACTTGATTAGAAGAAAGTCATTGGATTGATCTAGAATTCCAGCTTTTAATATGAGACTTGGGAATTTTTAAATTTAATTCTCGTGGTTTTCAAAGTTTTTCACACTGTGACCCCTACAAGCGACCCAATGCGACCTGACGACCCCCTCCCAAAATTTGTTAATTCAAGCATATCTAGTGTAACTTTATTATCGATGGGGAAAAGATGTATCTCCGTTTTTGTTGAAACCAAATTATGTTTACTACTATAAATGTTTACTCTGCACCGCATTGACCAGAATGGACGTATGACAAATTTTCTTCAGCATTGTTTCAGTACCTAAAAGGTACGTATTACAACGTAACGTAACTGCAGGCCGAGATACTTACTTAGGTCTGTGAGATGGATTGTGCTGACCATGACCATTTTTTGTATTCGTAGAACAGTTGTTTGACCTTGGTCACTTGGCTCGCTGCTAGCCTGTTGCTGAACATGGAAGTTTCGCAGTTAAAAATAAATGACGACCGTGACCCCTCGAAAAAGGGCTAGCAATCCGCAGTTTAAAAACGATGCACTAAATGGGTGCTATTCTTCTTAAGAGTACTCAGAGCCACTGAAATTCTTTAAGTAGTTGTTAATTATATAAGGACAGGGGCAGTAGTAATGAAAGAACACTGTCCATCATACAACAGCATAACTCTTAGTTAATAAGCAGAAATGAGCGAGATGGAACCCGGAACAGCAACAACAACAGCAGCAACAACAGCAACAGCAGCAACAACAACAACAGCAACAACAACAGCAACAACAACACCAACAACAACACCAACAACAAATGCACCTATCAACTTAGCGACAGAGAACTTACTTGATCTTTTTGTATTGGACGCTTGCTGCATCCGACGCTTCTGTGTCAACAAATTTAACAGTAAAAATGAGGAGTCACCGGGAAACTCATTCCTAATGCAAAACTGCGAAGAGTCATGCAAACCATTGTCAGAAGGTAAACGAAGTTACAAAACCCGGTTGAGATGGAATCGATTTCAGAGTTCACTAGTTTGCCTGCATTTACACTTCCAGTACCATAGGCTACAATAGCTACACTACTTAATGAATCCACTACACCAACGTCACTATCGGATATTAGGTTTGGTCCCTGAAATGGTATACAGAATATGTGATACTTCTTTTCCAGAAGAAAATTGTTTTAAAAGGTCTGCTCGCTGAAAAATTTGCGATTTGTACCGTGCTTAATTTTTTAGTTTCTTCACGTAACTGTATCTACGGTGCAAATCTTCAATACGGGTATATCTTTTGCGAATGTAAAGAAAACTTGATCAAATCGTTCTTGGATAAGCGACGTTTACCGAAACTTAAGTATCACCCACTAAACATAGCGCAGCTTTCAAACAACAAATACTATTGCTGTCACCATGTCTATTATATAGATTTCTCCAACCACATCGCCAATATTGATCATTAACCAAATAGTCATTTTCATGACGCAAAAAATGTGCGTAAGGAAATACGAAGGAAGATCGAGGCCATCTTAGGGCTGCAGTATTGAAAAATTGAGATGAGTACGAGCTACCTTGATGTTATGAGAAAACACATAATACAAGTAGGCACAGACTGTACTGCCCAACAATGCCCCTGAGGTGGAACATGGAGATATATAAAGATGATAGCACTGTAAATTCTAGAGATTAGTCATACCCAACAAATAAGATAGGTAGCCACTAGATGACGGTGGTTTCTTGCAACGAATAATTGGCCAGGCCTCACCATTATTCTATTTATTCACTAATATTATCAACACCAGAACCAATTCCTATGCCTCATAAATTGTGCAACGAATAGTCGTTTGAATCAGCAATTTGATAGCTGCAATTATTATTCGACAAAAAATATCCTTCATTTTCACTATCCAATGAGCATGATCTTTTAATTAAGTAATGACTAGTTGTCTGGTTTACGATCATCTACTAAATCATCTCTCTACTTTGACCATCGTCTCATGCTTTCCCTAGATTTTTGCACTTATCAGTCTTCTTAATGACCTTCGTTTCACTTTTTTAGTAGAACTTTATCATTAACTGACAACATGTCACTCCTATTTGCAGTGACCGCTTTAGAGAGTGCAGGGCCCTAGATGGAATAAAGTTTATAGGCTCCTATGACGTCGTCATGCATCGCAAAGCAACTTAGGCACGATCGTGCTGTGGATATTCTGCAGGCACTGCCTTCCCTCCAGTGGGCTATAGTTCCCGAGTTTTGATTTACGTTCACGAGGTTATTATTGGCAGTTAGACACATACAATTTGTTAGCATCAAAGCGTGGGAACCCTTACTGGCTAGGAGCCTGGATCCATAGCCCGATAGATCATCCTTAAAACAAATGTGTAATGTGTGCCTGCAATGAACAACATTCAAGTATTTTACTAAAGAAAAATATAACTTGAATCTGCGAAGTTAATTTTTGTCAGAGTTTCTCAAAATAAAAATTTGCGCACAAAAGGTTTGCGCCCCTCCCCCCATATTTAATAGTCGATCATGCTTAATCCTATCAAGTTCCAAAGCCGCGAGGTATGAAGTCCAGCTTCAGGTTTAGTCTGGTTGGGATCAGAATACGAGGGATTACAAATCTAAGTATTTCACTGCAACGAAGTAGTACGTATCAAACGTTACATCTGCATGAAAACACGTAGAAAGGTTTACGTTTACCTGTCCCCACGAAAATTTGTGAAACACATTTGCATCAAATGATACCACTGTTAACAAATTGTGAAAACAACAGATGAAGTAAAATGCCAGAGGGGAAATGGTGTGCGACAAGGCTTATCTATGAGTTCCGGTACTCTACAAGATAGGCTGATTCTTAGGAAAGAAATGCTCGGCTGCCCAAGAAACCAGAGTAAAGATGTCGCTTAGATCAATAACATATTCCTTGTGAGACTGTGCTGTAAATAGAAGACAAATCTTAACATCCAACTATGCTAACTAAGACTTAATTGCAAGTTAAAATGGCCAATGGCGCGCTGAATCAAATAATAAACAGCACGTGCTAGAGCCATTTGAATCAAACAAAAAGACCCTTTAAAAGACCAGGTAACTCTTCTTAAAAGCTTTGGCTTTCCTGCTTTTATATGGACTGATTCTCAAGACTATCCTTCATTCTTACTAGCCTTTTTGCTTTTGAAAAAGTTACTTGTTTCGTTGTCGAGTTGTTTTGATGTCAGAAGCAAATGTAATTATGCGTTATACGAGAATAATGAATCAATATATTTTAGTCTTAAAGTCTGGATTTCGTCCGTCAAAATTTTTTCCCGTTATATTTAAGTTTGCCAAAATAGGGTGACTATGTTAATTACCAGAACTAGTCTTTAATAGTCCTTTTAACTGTTCTACATTACTTCAATATCAGCAATGATGATTTTGAGTATAGCTACTGACATTACACTTTTGTTGAGCTACAGAACACAGTGCTCTATGGAGCTTTAAGGAATATGTAAGTCCCTAATAAAACGTTTTATACTTGGAAACATAAAAAGTACATTAATGAGAAGACTTTACGCATATGTCTTAACTGTTCTGCAAAGACATTTGTCTTAGTACTGATTATCTTGAGTTCAGAATCAGTCCTGTCACGTCGTTTTATTTCATAAAGGAACGTGTGGGCCGAAGGCAACTTGCTTAGTATTTCATGCTTTCCTGACGTATAAATACCACTAATGTCTTCTGCTGCCGTTATCTTCTTACTGTAAGTGTACAAATATAAACTTTGGAGAATACAATCAGTTACAGAGTCTATTCTCTACCATGACAGCTTCCTAGTCCACTTGAAATGGCAGTGATTCAAACTGATTACAAATTGAAACATGACAGAGGTGAGCTTCATTTTTTGACAAGACAAATACCTAGCCAAAAACAGATGGGAAATTTGAAGGCTTTCTGCAGGTCATATCATTTGAACATTATAAATGATGTCTAGTGTAAAATAACATTTACTTTTTGCTTAATAGTGGAAAGTATACCTTAGTATTTGATTCTATACAAGAGGACAATACAGCAATATATTGCTAACATGGAACTTCACTAACTATTGAATAGCAAGAAATCAATAGACCTCGTATTCAGGGATGGATCAAAGCATATTCACTATAAATTTGTCTTGATAATCCTCTACTTCCTCTGTACACGAATGAGAGATCTAAAAGATTAATCAAAGATTTGCAGAAACCCTTTCTTGCTGTTTGATAATTGCAAAATTATTCTATGAATAGCACTTCTGTTCTTATTGTCTGTTTTGCTTATATGAGCACTGGGAGACAACAATTCTGTGCACAGAAATATCCTGTTTACATGTACACGTATTCAGATCAAATGTCGCCAACGAAAAAATGGCCTCACAGTATGTTGCCTCTTGTTACTCCGTCCACTTCCTTTGTTTATTTGTTTCCCTTAGATTTATGGTAGACAATTTATCAAAGAATAAAGGTATGTACGTCAATCAAACACTCCTGATTGTATAAAGAGTTGAAGTGTTTTTCTCATTCTTGGAGAGTAATGAAAAGGGTAAGCACATCTAGAATAGTTAATGTACTTCTTTTTTGTTTCTGTGAGACCATAGGAAACATCACGTCCTTCCCTTCGCAATATTTACTACTAATTGCAATGTCAAAATTTCAAAGAAAATTCAACCCTTCCATTTTTTAAACCCTTGGTATCCAACCAGCTTACTGTGAGGCTAAGAAATCATTCGAGATATTTTGCTTTTGTTGTCACCACTGTGTTCTAATAAGAGTACGCAGCTAGCTAGGAGAAGCAAGTTAGCCTACATAAAAATGGGAATAGAGGAATTTTTAGAGCCTTCTAGATAGGGATAAATCTCTACGCACGATAGACAAACTGCTTGTGCTGTTTTACATTGCTACGTTCGTGCTATACATACTATTATTATAAGTGATACTTTAGCAGCAACATGAGACTCAAATCTTTCAAACATCGAAACAATTTTCAATGGGCTTTTTGACAGAATGACGGGCTGAATGGTACTCCTTCCATGGTCAAGTCTAATGGAGTACAGAGACTAATCCCCATATTGTGTAGAGCTAGATATCAGTATCTATTGGCGGAGTATTGGATGTTAATGCGGCCACTAGAGAAACATAATGTTATGATAAAAGGTCAACTTGCTTCATTGCTGGAGTACACGCCATTTCTTGAGTATATTATAAAAACCAGAAAAAAATGGAAGGGACATTAGAGCAACAAAATCATTTTGTTTGTGCACTAGCTACCTAAGAAGACAGATAAGTGCATTTTTGTCTAGGTTTTCTTTCCACATAGGTCCCCGTCAACTAGCAACAAGTATGCAAAATATAAGTTTGTAAAAGAGAACAAAACTGAACCAAATATGAGCCTTGGAGAAATTTTGTGTTATTTACCAATAAATGCTGTACCAAGATATTACAGATTAAAGTTCAGCAGTATGTGAACAACCAAAAAATCCAAGATACAGTATAATCATGATTAGGTACAAAAATATGTCAAGTTTATACTTATATTTCACACGAGAAATACTTCCGAGTCTAATGTGTGCTTAGTAATACTACCGTGTCAACATTTTGTGTCAGATAGCAACTAAGTTGATATAGTAATGGATTTTTTAGGTGCTGATGATAAGCATTGATTAACCAATGTTTAGGTAATATGAAATTCAAAACTTGAATAAACAGTCACCATTCAAACCGATGCAGTGACAAATATCATATGATGCTACTGACAGATATTGTGATGCATTCTTACTGTTTGGAGAATCTTACAACATACACTTTATGTAAGAGTACCCTTTTCTCAAAAATGTCATGTTTGTACACTCCATAAAAGAAAGAGCACTATACGAATGGACAAGGAGAAACTGACAGGTGTCTCCAATACATCAACTGGTAACGTGGTCCCCTAATTCTGGAACGATTTCAAGAGGGCGGCTAACACGAGCATACTGCTTCGTGACACCTGGTCTCCAATATACCAGCCAACGTAAGAAGTGTATGGAGATGTCGGGCGCCAAAATTCGGCCCTCCATTTTAAAGATGCCGACCGTAGGGAAAATAGAGGAAGTAGCAAAGTTTCTACAAACGGCCATCACTGACAATATATTTACTTTCGTTATTCTTAAAAGAACCTTTGGCATTGAAGAAGGAGATTTAATTTAATGACATGTTCCTTGATTCATCCATCTCTGCATTTTATGATCCTATTTCTTACAAAAAGTTACTACTTTGGAAGTTGTCCGTCTCCCTGCCTATTTCGTTAGGCACAGTTGGCTCAAAATACTGTTAAACAATACTCTAGATTTGTTCCTAGTGTATTGTCCGAAACATACTTAAATAGAAAATATAAATTAGATTTTTATACTAAATCAATTTTTTTCTGTCGAATAATATGTTTATTTTGCAATATTTTATGTGACATTATTTGCTTAAAATCTAGATGAAAAATTGTAATACAATTTACGTTTACGTGGTACTCAGTTGGCCGAGATCGAACGACGCCGCAGCTGCTGAAACCTGTAATAGACAGAACCAAGAAAAACCATTGACATCGAAAGAAGAGTGCTCACCATCCCATTTTTATTTAACATGTAAAGCAAGGATTTCGATTTATCTATCTTTGTAAGAGCTTACTAGTTTACACAAGCCAATTTTGACAAGACTGCTAGATTTCGTAGTCAAGTTCAACCACAATTTTACAATTCATTGACCACACCTCTTTTCGGTAAGGCACGTTTTGCTTTCGCAAAAATTTTTCAAACTGTCCAGTTCTGCGTATAGAGGGATCCAGAAACTGTTTGTTTTGAGAGGAAGAGAGACTGCTATGAAAATTAGTGCCTAAGGAGTTTCCAATTGGAAAATAGGTATCATTTCATGTCTGTACAGACTTTGAGCATCAGAGAAACACTACAAGAGATGTAGTCTCATTGGATATTAAGACCATTAAAGAATTTTAGCAGAGACTCTAAGCCTGCTTTTTTAACTATCCAACATTAAGCAAAGGCCTTCCAATCTCATTTGGTAGCTCTACGTCTCAATGCTTCAGCTTTCCTGCCTAACAAGCATAATAGACCTACCCCACATTCAGACTCTTTATATATTTATTGGGGCTGTATCAAGATCTGGCAGTGGGTGATGTAGGTATATATCTAACACAAGTTTTGAGCCAGTCAGTATAACTGCCATATATAAAATCCATACAGCGTACTGTCATTTTAATTATCAGATGTAAATAATATATTTATATAAGTGAGTGGGTGAGCTAATAAATTATTTTTAAACTTTTATTTCCTTTTGCTATTACTTGATAGCCCTAACATGTCTTATCGGCAAGGGTGTAGACCTCTGTCAGGAATGGGGATGAGTGTCGGGGAGGCTTGTGGACGGTGCAGCACGTGGCAGTCTTGGGATAATCGCTAGTTGGGTCGTGCGGGATCATAAGTCCGCAACGTTGTGTCTTCCTGAAAAAATGACTCTGCAAATCTTCCTGGAACGTCATTACTATTTCTCATCTTAATTCAGGGAGTCTTTCAAAAATTTGCTAACGATGATCAAATATATACCCCCTACGAAGTCTCGCCAACAAAATAACGCACATGCATACATACCAAATCCATTAAAATGAATTGGTTTTAGGGTCACGAACCATGGGTTGAAGTTATGATACGACTTAAAACTCATTTCCATGTTTCGAATATTTTAATTTTAAAACTGTTAAACTTATTTTAGTACGTTTTCACAGTAAACTGAGTTCTAGCTGTGAGTAGTTAAAACATTCTACGTAATTGTCAATTTCGGCTGGTATGTAAAGTCATCATGCCCAGTACTAGAAAAAGCAGTGACCGTTTATATCTAAAGAAATTAAAAATCCTAAAAGTTTTGATGCCTAAGCGACAGCTATTGACAAGGCTACTAGAATTATTTTGGTCGTACTACCGAGCCCTTAACCCCAATCCTGAGAATAGGAAACCAATCTAGTGTCAATAGCGTACATGGTACATTTTCTGTTTCCTTTACTGAATTATCATATCCAAATTTATATTCCTTTTGATTTAGCAAAGTATACATGAAGCAAGCGTCGTGTGTTTTAGCAGGGAGAAGGAGGGCTTCTTCGTGGACCCGATCTCTTCCCTCTGGGTACAAACTTTCAACTGAATCATCAATCCAGATGGACCATATATTCCATCACAGGGTTGTTTTCTATTTCCAGTGTAGAGGATGTTTAAGTATTTGAACAATACAGATAGACCAATAAACAGATAATTATAATTTTAAGGAATGTTGTTTGTGGCTAGGAGAAAAGAAAATGCTGTAAACATAGTTGTTTACGGCGTCGAATACTTTAAGACATGTATATTTATATACGTGCAGTGTAAGTAATATTTGTCTGGCCTTACCTATATCAAACAAAAGAAAAACTACAGAAAATGCAGCAGGGATCACCTCATTCGATATCTTAATCACATGAGGTTCCGTACGTAAACAAGTTAATTGTAGGCAGCAACGTTTGCAGACAGGACTGAAAAGTGAGCTTTGTGCCTGTAGTGCAGTGCCTCAACTAAGACGTCGCATGGAAGCTCTACATTTTTCATGCTATGAGAATGGCTTTTTTACCATTTAAAAGCGACTTATTAAAAATCTAAGCATGCTTAACTTTCCTTCCAAGTCATCAAATATTTGTTAGGACATAGCCATCAATACCTGTGATCCCACAATGATTACAAGAAGAGCTTAGTTTTGTCAATTTAGATGCATTTGTTTAAACCATTAAATGATAGTATGGATGCAATCTGACACAAAACATGTCTGACAACTATTGATCTATCGATCTATGTATGTGCTATGTCCGATGACGTTGGCGAACCCGTCTCTGTCTGTTGTATGTTGCTTGTATAATTTCACTTTTTGTCCACCCTTCGCTCTGTTCACTAAAAGAATTTTCAGAACGCCGACTCGGTCTTCCTCTTGATTTCCTCCTCTCTTTCTTCCTTGTGAGAATCTTACTCTCTAATAACACCTTCCCCATCACATGCCCTAAAACCCCCATACACCTGCTCATGATGGAGCTCCGCATTGCACTTTTTGCCAAGCCTGCCCTAGCACAGAATCATTGGTTACATGATCCATCCAGGAAACACTTAAAATCCTTCTTAAAAATCATATTCCTGTTGTTTATTTTTTACTTACATAATTTTAAAGCTGAGACGTAAACTCCGGTGGTCTTAGTATAATCAAGAAGTGAAAATTTGAAGTTATTTGTTGGGAATAGGTACTAGAGTAATGGAAAATGTGTCATCACAGGGAGTATTGTACACAACCAGTGAGCACATTTTTTGTTTATGTAACATTACGGTTCAAATTGAGTCTATCGTAATAAATGTTATGTCAAATGCCATTCATCAGAATGTACTAAACAGCCAGTATTTGCTAACACTATTTACTATGTACCAGTAACACATTCATTAACAAACTACTTTTCGGACGGACCTTAATCTACATGGTGATAAAGCGCCCACGGCAACTACGTAGAAGATACTTAAGTATTTACAAACAGGCTCTGACCAGCAAACAACAGCAGCTCTAATTATAGCTTAATTACCCTGCATCTCCTGTAAACACAACATTTCTCAGATTAATTAAAAGGGTCTAAAAATATCTTTAGTAGACAAACTATACCTCTGTGCATGCTTGGGCTTTTGTAGTTAGAAAGCAGAGTGTTTGTTGGTGGTACGAAAGGATGGAACTGCAAGAAACAGCGATAACATTTTCGTACTAAAGGGTTGGGTTAAGTTTCATTGATTTCTTCTCAATTTTAATTCTGACGAATTTGTACTCTGAGGAGTGTTACACGGAAAATGCTTTTCAGTGCTAAATTTTTTTCGCTATTTCGTGACGTTTTAAACTAGAATGTATGGAAGTTTTGACCTTTCGTGTCGATATTGGCTCCTTATGCCAAATGCTTTTTTTCTTCTTCTCATTCCTTCTCAAAATATGTATGTATCCTTAGATTCATTATTTTTTGCTGGATAGTATACTAGCCATGTACTCAGCGGTTGATACTTGCAAGACACATAGAAGTGCTGTAACGGCCATTTTTCTCTTTACTCTGTATTTCTACTTGTTGTATTACCGTTTGCTTCTGTTCTTGGTATTTGTCCTATCATGTCAACCTCGTGTGTTGATCATGTGTAATGTTGCTTTCGTATGTTGCTCTGTCACGTGTGTCTGATCTACTCCACGTTTCTCTATATTTATCTGCCTGCGTCATCTTTTGTCTTGTGTGATTGTCTCTCTTTGATTGGCTAATTTTTATCCATTGTAAATATTATATAAAAGTAGCTTTCTGACGTTTGTAAATCAGATGTTGTTTGGATTGTTTTGGTTGTTGATTGCGTTTTTATGTAATACAGTGTGGAAGCCTGTAGGGTGTTGGAATTTCTGGAGTGTTTATTTCGTTTTTGGATCTTTAGAACCCGTAATAACCTGTCTGTACCATTACAATACTAATAAAACTGGTTTAACTTTTTAAAAGCACTTGAAAACTGTCAAAGTCAAAGTGAGATAATATGTTCCTTATATGTCTTCCGTTCAGAATATGCAGTCTCAGAAGTGGAAAAGGATGTTTTACAAGAGTTGTAAGAAACATTTACGTTAGTGGGTACCTCTTTAGTTACTTTAATCAAATCGCCACTACAAAATTTCGCAACTCCAATGTTAGATGCTAGACGCTTAGAACCCAGCAAACATTACTAGAGTTATATGAATATCATGTCATAGTTTGAAAGGTGATAAAAATTATTTGATGCCAAGATCTTCATAGGCAATGTTAGAGAGATACTTCATGCCTCATCTTAAACCTTTTCAAGATAGAGGGGAATTGCTGACCAAATTTATTAACAGAGGAAAGGAACTTTTCGAAAGTTGCCAGCCAAAAGCAAGAATTCTCATAGAGAAGTCACATTACAATCTACATAAGCTTTCAGTTTGATAGAGACATATCCAGCTTCGTCCAGAATATGGTAATGGTTATCGCTAATCTTTATACCTCCTCATTGGCATAAGCTACCATTGTTATTTACAGTGTGTCTTGAACACACATTATAGAAGCAAATTTTGCGAAAAAATTTTTTTTTGCTATTCTAAATTTTATGATGTCGGAGCAAAACTGCATATCATAGTCTTCACCATTTCCACGAGGTGCACTTTGTTCAGTTTGTAATCCTTGCTTAGAAACATCCTGCATCTGATAGGTTTCCCAAAACGGTCAACGTTTACCTTATGAATTAGCTACGAGTTTGAGCAAAGTGCACGTAGTGTCCTTATAACATCTATGACTTTTTCCACATTTTATATTTTCATATCGATGTTAAATTAGCAGAAACACGTAACGGCAGAGAAGAAATATTTGATTAAAGCCTCCTGGTACTGGATTTCAATAGCAATTTACCCTTTTCCGAAAGTGACAGTGATCAGTTTTGAAATCGTTGGTTTCAAAAAGAACTCGAGATAGAAGATTTGCCACTGCCTGTAAACGAAGCGTGACCCAAGTACTTGCGATGTACCTTAGAAACATTGACAAGCCTCATTGATCTCTACAAAAGACTGGATCGAGCACCTTCTGTCTTAAATTGAGGTCAGTCGCTCGACGCTATTTCAGTCCCCATCAAACAAAGCTTATAAACAATGTTACGTAACATGGTGGACCTTCCCATGCTGTTTCAACTGATGGGAAGCACTACTCGTGACTACACTTTTTCACTGCTGAAACAATAGGAACTCGATCCAGTATTTTTTAGAGATCAGTGGCAAGACTGCTTTAGATCCCAATCCCCCAACGGTGGACAGCGACATCCAGATTTATGCAATTTCGGAATACAGCCTATTTTCGCCCTATGATGTGACCATGGAAAGACTGTCATCCGGCATCCTTTCCTAAGGTAATTGAAAGTTGAAAAAGTGCCATCAAGAGGAAATGATTTGAAATCGTCGAGTTTTTTAAAGGATATCAGAGAAATAGAAAGTGTGTTACCACCTGCCTTCAAATTGTGATTTTATTCACGTGATGGACCTATGTTCCGTTTCCAAAAATAATTTATATATAATGACGGAAAAATGTCTATAAAATCGTCTAGTAGCACTTTACTTAACCTGATCTTGCTAAATATATCTAAATATATATATATATATATACATTAATCAA
>JAAAKL020007083.1:0-17262 GCA_010016065.2 Carybdea cf. marsupialis auct. non (Linnaeus, 1758) | reverse complement strand
GTATGTACTGTCATATTTACTGTAGTGTACACTGTACTGTGTATTATACTGTTTATTGCACTCTGTATTGTTGTATGTACTGTCATATGTACTGTAGTGTATACTGTACTATGTACTGAACTGTTTATAGCACTCTGTACTGTCGTATGTACTGCTATATGTACTGTAGTGTACACTTTATTGTGTACTGTCGCGTTATTGTACTGTGTACTGACATATGTATTGTACTGTGTACTGTACTATTTTATTGTAATGTGTATTGTCTTGTGTACTGTACTGTGTACTGTGCTGTTCACTGTTCTATGCACTGTGCTATTCATTGTGCTATGCACTGTATTGTGCACTGTACTGTTTACTGTCGTATGTACTGTAGTGTACACTGTACTGTGTATTATACTGTTTATTTCACTCTGTATTGTTGTATGTACTGTCATATTTACTGTAGTGTACACTGTACTGTGTATTATACTGTTTATTGCACTCTGTATTGTTGTATGCACTGTCGTATTTACTGTAGTGTACACTGTACTGTGCACTGTCGTATGTACTGTAGTGTACAGTGTACTGTGTACTGTCGTATTACTGTACTGTGTACTGTACTGTTTATTGTACTGTGTACTGTTGTATGTACTGTACCATGCAATGTTACATGCACTGTACTTTGAATTGTGCTGTTTAATGTACTGTTTTTTGCACATTGTACTGTAGTGTACAGTGTACTTTGCACTGTCCTATTAGTGTACTTTGTACTGTCGTATTATTGTACTGTGTACTGTACCTTTTATTGTACTGTGTACTGTTGTATTTACTGTACCATGCAATGTAGTATGCACTGTACTATGCATTGTGCCATTTACTGTACTGTTTATTGCAGTGTACTGTTGTATGTACTGTACCATGCAATGTAATATGCACTATACTATGCATTGTGCTGTTTACTGTACTGTTTATTGCACAGTGTACTGTTGTATGTACTTTAGTGTATACTATACTGTCCACAGTCGTATTAGTGTACTGTGTATTGTCATATTATTGTACTGTGTACTGTACTGTTTATTACACTGTTTACTTTCGTATGGTACTGTACTGTTTACATACTGTGTACTGGAGGGTGTTTTGTAGTGTGCATTTCACTGTACTGCACTGTACATTTACTTTTTCGTTTTAACGTGACTACCCGAGATCTTCTGTACATATCCTTTTTGCTGTAAGGTTAGGATTCCTAAATTAGAAAGGTCGACTTTTGCATGTTCATTTCGCCGGCTTCAACCTGCTGTATTATCAATTTAAAGTAGTTGATTATGATACCATAACCATAAACAAGTCAACAACGTATTTCCTTAAAGCACGTGCAGACGCATGTTTACATATGGAGCTTGGTGGGAGTTCATAGACCATTCACTCTTAAGCACGATCCACTCTTCCTTTGAGATCGTTAGCCAGGGTTTGTAAGAAAGTCGATTGTATGTATCGAGTTTATGGATATTGTTTTCAGGTTCTGACAGTTCCTCGTTTGATTTTTTTTAAGAACACGTGCAAGATATACCTCATATTCAGAAGTATTTGAGATCGGTTAAATATATTGAAGAATTACAAAAGTTCGTGGAAGACGACAACTATAAGTAAGTACGCTGATTGTTACGCAGCTATTCAAACTGGTCTCACTTTTCTTGTCTCATAGAGTGCATGTACGGTACCCCGGTGTAACAACCGGAAATTAGGGGGGGGTGGGGGGGTCAGAAAGGTTCTCTTACTTTTTATTAAAGCACTGAACTACCAAAACTAAAAGAAGGAACTCGTAAAGATTGGAGGGGCCTGTGCCAGATGGTTACGCTGATGGAAAGTTCGAGTTGGAAGATTCTGTCTAAGCGTACAAACGTTTTTTTAACGGGTTCGAATTGCAAAACTTTTATTCGTGTCGCTGCTCGTAGCATATCGTCTGAAAGAAATAGAGAAAATAGAGTAAAATGGAGTGATACAGCCAAGATGGAATGTGTTATAGTAAGACATTTTAGTTACTGTACTATGCACTGCACTGTGTACTTTATTGTCTATTGTACAGGGTACTATGTTATGTAAAGTACTTTAGTTGGCTTATGCCATATGATTTGCAGTGACTAGTGTTCGACAGAAACATTCAACTTAAACTATATCTGGCAACACGAAAATCAAGAGCAGTCCTTCATTGAAAGTAGCTTTTAATCTTTTGCAGTCCAACTAGCTCTCCAAACAAAGCATTTCCTTGAATAACTCCTGGGCTCGAAAGTATATTTCTTATCTTGAAATGGGCGCGTAAATCAAGGAATGTATCGAGGCCTCGTTAAATTCTTGACCCCTTAATGAACACATACAGAAACATACAGAGTTAATGAACAGATGTAGCTATATATGTATATTTATCAACAAAAAAATTGGAAAGTTGATATACTGGGCCCTAAGTGTCGATGGTCAGGGGTATTTAATTGTAACTAAAGGAGCCGTCCTGTAAAAAGGGTTGTAAAAACCCCTGCTGGCTGTTCCAAGCAAAATTTCTATTTTCTAGAGGAATCTGATACCAGTCTTGGACCTTTTTCTTCTGGATGGGGACAAATCTCTAAATACGTTTCAAAACACTTCTGTTTTGCGTGTTGCCTATCTACGTACCAACTCTACATTGAAGTCGCATAGTTGTTTACTTGTGGTTCCCAGACCGTTATCGCCAGCCCCTCCTTAGCTTCTGAGACACATTCTTAAAGTGCCCTAGACACTCGTATCAATTTGCATGGCTTGAATCTGATATCGTCGTGCCGCGAATGAAAGACAGTAAACGATGTAACACTAAGTAACAAGCTCTTGACATTCATTAAGCAAATGAACCTACGAAGTTAGAAGTTTCAACCTCATCTGAAACCAAACCCTATCAACGGGCTTTTGTACACCGTTCCCCTGAATGTAAGGCATATATGCCTCTCGACAGATGGAAGTTAATTGAATGGTATTAATTGAGGATGGGAACTCAATCAAGGGCGTACACTACTCTAGTTGCCGGTGTAGCCCCTTGAACTCTGTGAAAAACATGTTCGTAGTTAGCCTCCCCCGACATCTGCACCGCTTAAGCTTGGTGTTTGCGGTATTTAAATTGGAGACAGTAAACTATGTAGCACTATTACACTAAGTGTTTGTAATATTCCAAAACCAAAATTTAAATATAAAGTTATAATTGGCGACCTTTATATAATCATATTCAGCCCGGGAGATATCTCCAGCGGATGTTGCCTAATAGTATAAGGACCCATGATGTATATAATCCACGTGTTATTATTCTTCACTTGTTTTAGGTTATCGTTAAAGATAGAGCCAACCGTTTCGAAGTCACGCTCTCTAAAGGATAATCATTACCACAAACTAAAAGCAAATAGCAGATCGAGGGAAAGCCTTGATGGTAAGTATGATTGCTACGTTAACCTTGATGCTCAGAACGAAGCACTATTGGATTTATTTCATAGAGCAAATAGTTTTGAAAGAAAGAAGCCAAGACCACCTCAGTTACACGGTGCCTACGCTAACACGTTGCTTCGTAACTGAGGCGGAAAGAGTCAACATTGTATGCGCGTAAAGAAGTAGCGGTGTTTTGTAGAGAGCGGATGCAAAAAATCTACATTTTGTGACTTGAGATTGAAATTGAAGTCAAGATTCGAGGCATGCAGTGAACGTTTTTTTGGTAAGGACTGCCAGTACCACTCAGTCGATTTTGTGAATTTTGTATATTTCAGTTCTAGAAGATGTTGAAAATGGGGATTGGAGGCGGCATACAACGCAAGTGAACATGTCTAATTTATTACAGTTGCCGGCCCAAGGGTATGGCTCCTTAGGGCGCTCTTTCGTACCTGGACACAGAAAGACAAGAAGTTTAGGAAACAAGTACGGTTCTTTTCTTTTTCTATTTCTGATTATCCTTATTACTAAATGTTTAAACATTGTAAACATTTCTTTTAATCTGAGAATAGTCAATGAGTCCACCTTGAATTGTTATTTTCTTGGCGTCTATTTAAAAAGTTTGCCTGCGCGACCAAACCTTGAGGTTTCATTCTAATATTTCGTAATAAAAGAAGCCAATTTGCAGTGTTACCAGATTGGGCACCAAAACCAAAATCCATCGTTTGCGACTTTTTGTTTGTTGTTTTTGGCGAGAAAGCAGAAACGTTTAAACTTGAACATGCCCGGAAAAGTGCAACATGTGGCCAACACACCCATTACCAGTCAAGCAAAACTACTCAGAAGTCGTAGCTTCAAGAATCAGTTGACCGGAAAAGTGCTCACAGCAATTTTTTACATAGGCAACAGCACGAATGACAATCGTGTAGTGGCACTGCTTTGAAGACCGATTGGCTGAGTCTTTGTATTAACTTGTTGTGACAAGTAATTGCCGTTTGAAATGAAGTAGCACTGCTCCTTAAATGCAAGAATGGATCTTCACCCATAGGCTTCACACACATATGTTCTTTACTGCCCTTCTCATAACTGAAGAAGGCCAAGTGGCCTGACGATGAATCACTTGAAATACATCCAGAAATGTGTGGTATACTGACCCCATGCAGATATGCAACCTTGCCAGGGTCAGAGCAGCGTGGCATAAAGTTTTGGTCGACTGCTGCTTAATCGAAAGATGATGACATGAAATGAAATTAATGTATGTTAGGATTCAAACGAAAAGAGAAGGAGAAATCGATTTCTGGTGGGGGTGGGGATGCATTGTCGATTGTGAATCGACGTAAATCTTGTGCTGCATGTTAGAGGGGCAATACATGATTCCAAGACTGAACACAATGATGCCCTAGAGTTAGAAGTTTCTGGGAAGGTTGTTAGGTATCGTGCAATTGAACTTATTTTGACATTCCTCGGCGTTCTCCTTTAAATTATTTCTATACTGCTTACTTTAATAAGAGTACAGAAAAGGCTGAGCATAAATAAACAGAAGAATTAAGAAACTAATTTAGAATATCGTTGTTGGTAACCTTGAATCGAGGTAAAGATGTAAAGTTGCACGAGGTCAATGCTGTTTTTGCCAAATGTTGGTATCAGAAGTTGCAGCCCAGTGAATCGTTTTGATCTTACTACCTCCTAAACAGAATCACGTCGTGGTTTCGTTAGAATTTATTATACCCAAACCACTGTGCGTTAAAATCAAGTATTCCATTATACTTAACCTGCCAAGTATGAGCCAGATAGGGCCTAGGGTACAACACTATTTTGTGGCAACTGCTGTAATAGAGAGTTGCATGGCTCGTATATACGTGATAGTTTTGAATCTTTTTATTGTTGGTATGTACTGCAATACATTCTTATACGACAATTGTTGCAACAGACAGTCAGGAACCGAATATCTCCTTTATTGCTGATGCGTCTTCCGCAAGCATTTCAGTTACATTGATCGATACATATATGCTGTATTCATCTGTTTATGTATACTGTAACATATGTTTCCTGGCCAAGCCTACATCCTAATATGTGGGCGTTTAAGAGAAAAACCTCTCCTCCCTTTACCAACCGTCCTCTGTGTCAGTATTATTAAAAAGCGGTAAACAATTGGGTAGCTTATCTCAGTAGGTTACAGCTTGCTTTTCGTAAATGTGAAGTGGCTGTAAACCTACGTCAACAAGGTGTATCACCCTACATGCATGCCTCTACGGGTGAAGAAGCAATTTGGTGCCTCTCTGATGTGTTCACGACAATAAATAGCAAAACCTATGCTACTGTCAATGGTGATGTTGTGTATGCCATCTTAGTGTTGTAACTTGCACATGGTGGTAAGCACTGTGTTCGCCACTGACCTGTCACGCGCCCTCGGTTAGTTTCCAAACCATAAGAATCAGTTAGGTGAAGCACAATAATCGATAGTCAATTAAGGCATTGCCATTTCTAGTATATTGTTTACTTTCCTCGTTTAATGAAGATGAAGATAATGATGATTATTATTATTGTTGTTTACGTTTACGTTTTAGTGTTATGATGTCAACAAGTCTTGGACAAGGTTCGCAAAGGTATGTGCTATGAGGGTTAAATAACCATGACTACCCGTTATCATTATCTTTCATTAGCTTCTTTCATTTTCCCAATCAAATACTCGTATACCCTGTCATAGTTGTGTCTGGTTGCTATAACTGAGCTGAAAAATGGCATTGAAATGGGTTTTTTGAAGAATTAACTTGTATCATCTTTTTGCTGCTTCACAGCATAATCTAGGTAATGCGTAAGTAAGGTACTAAATAAAAGTGAAGTTAAGCAAATAACACTGTAAGTCGTAGGTTGTTGTTTAGTTTCTTGATGAGACACAAAATGTTTCGGCTGGCCACGGAAAGCCACCTAGTACCCCATTGGATGGTTGGTAGGTTCTTAAATAGAAAAGGTGGCCGGAAGCTTTTAGACTCCAAAAAATTGTTCCCATCTACTCATTTCTTTTGTTGAGCACATCCATTTTAGGGAACCCCGTTAAACGTTATTGCAAGTCGTGTTTTCCTCTATGATTGTCTACTTAAAATGTAAACTTGAGACTGAGTTCTAGTCCAATTATCAGATTGACCTACGTCAAATAAGCTTTTCATGTAAGTCATGCACCTTTAAGCTTACATTTTTCTAACGGTCGAAAGTATCTCCTTTAACCAATGTATGTATACTGCAATCACCTCGAATTTGACGATTGGGTGCATTGAATGATAAATACATAAGAATAACATGACCGCTTCCATTGAATTTATCAGATCGATTGTTGGCCTCTCATTAACATATACATCAAGCAATTATCTTACACCATTTACAACCTCCTTGTACAGAAAAAGTATTAGTGGACGTGTATCTTCATATGATAGGGCGGATGAAAAGCTGAGATACACCAAAATCGTATCAGATAACGGAATATTCGCTGTGCGCATTTTTTGTGAAGCGTAGCATTTGATTTGATCTTATGACTGCATAGAGGTGAACGAGCCTACAGTAGTCTCTCTATGTATTAAGTCGAGGGACACCTCAATCTCTGCGCAAAGATCTCCCTTTGCTTGTAGCGCACCTTGTCAGTATAACTCTGAGTAGCTTTTGTTTTTTCCTGCAATATACATTGGTTTATGTGTTGACTTCTATGCTTTCAATCGCTCCTTTCTTCCATGGTTTTGCAGTTCCAGCTTGTCAAGTACCGGCTCAAGACATCTGTTGGACGATAGCTTAATAGAAGAAAGATTAAACGAAAAATTCAATGAATTACACGGTAAGATTGTTTCATGTTTTGCTTGTATTTTGGTAAAGCGGCTTACTCGTATTCTACATTTACGAGCTCTATGCCCCCTCTGATGCCTGCTTTTTCTTGTAATAGCCTCGAGGAAGGTATCAAATGGATTGCGCTGGAAATTTAGTTTTGTGTTGGAACGAAAGGTACCCTTGGCAATGCCCTAAAAAATTTGATTGACCAGTTTTTTATAAAGTATAAGTTTTGGATGGTGGGGCGTGATTGTAAACATGCGCTATCCACATTGCATTTTGTCGAGCTTCTGTAAGAAGACCCAGAGTGCACAAGTGATGCCTCACGACATCCACTCTTCCCGTGCTCCCACCACTCCCTCTCGGAACTTTTCTTGTGCTCCCACCTCTATCCGCCTCTCGGAACTGTTCGCTTGCTTCCACCTCTCCCTGCCTCTCGGAGATCCATGCGCATGTCTCTGTTCGTAGTGATAACATGATAACATTCACTTTTACACCCCGAATTATGTTAGTCATGCATTAAAATTTGCAGCCGGCACAACCTGAGGTAGGAATTGCTGGTGGAAGTGTAGCATGTTATTTATTTCGTAGAAAATGACTATGTATTTATTGGAAACAGCAGCGTTACTTTGCAAACGAACCCTGTAATTGATCTACATTGGAAATATTTTCGTCCTTGCAGTTTCTATAACTGGCTGCGAGAAAAACGGCTACAGTTATACGAGTACAATATCTTCTGTCGTTTCTGCAGTAACTACAAGTTATGATTCCGGCCTTGATCACGATGAACCAGAGACTCATCCAATCATCCAAAGGTAAGCAGTTAGAGAGATTCCGCTATTCGCGTAATATGTTATGTTGCAGTATTCTCAACTTGAAACCCACTTTTCCTCATATATATAGTTGAGAATTGCGTCGCCCATACCCTTAGCACGTATGCTGAAATTTCTTATCTCTTTCTTGTTGTTTTTTGCTTTCTCTTGTGTTATTTCGTAAACCGGACAAACTATTCGTTATTCAAATAACAGCTGAGGTTCAGTTCTGTTCGTATATTTATTATATTGTCTAGTTGCGAACCATACTTGTCCAGCAAGAGTTCACTTATTGATATCAATATTGTAAAGTGGCTTGCGAAGAGCAGAAACAAATTCTTATCTGAGAATTTCCCGTTAAATTAGATCTTCCCGTAATGAGGCATTTACTCTTTAGAAGTGTCTATGTGTAAATTGATGAAACTCCAATATAGTATTTTGAAGTGAACTGTAACCCTTAATTTCCAAAGTTTTAATCACAGAAGTAAGGCCAACTGTACCTTAAAGAAAGCTTACTAACAGGTCGCGGTAGTCAGTATTGGTGAGAAGAGTACGCAGCCCTTCCAACATGCTGACGTATTTCGCTTCAGTGCTTTCTACTAATATTAGACCGTTAAGGAAAACCTTGTGTTAGGTTACTGTAAATCTCTGTATCGCATGTTATTGGCTACACTAATTTTTGGCTAGCTAGGCGCGTGTTTTGACTGCCGATAACCGCTCTCGACACAGTCATATCATTACCACGTTTTTATTGAAACCATGGGGCCCTAGTCTTTCGTACATACGGCTCCAATCAAACACATGTATATCACCGTCTAGCAACGTTCCGCAGTCGCCACGTTTGCTATATACGTAGTTATACGTAACGGAAAGAATTTGTTGTCGAGTTTTATGTCCGTAAGGTACGTTTACTGCATCATTCAACTTCATGCTTGTCATAGCCTGTTTTAGTTTCATTAGCACGGGGATTGACCAAGATCAATTTTTGCCTATCCAAATATCAACGTTGGTAGATTTTAATGCCAAGTTAGTGACCTTGACCAGTCAGTACCTTTTTTGCACACACTTCGTTATTTATGGAGTAAATACAATTATTGTTTGAACCCATAATTTAATTCTTTGTTCACCTTTCACTCTTTTTTTCCATATGTTTCGCCTTTTCCTATTTTACCGAAATGTGAAGAAGTGCTTCTCGATGTGGGGGAGCCAGTGCTTCAAGGAAATCCTCGTTTGCACACAAAGAGTAAGTGTATTTTGGGTCCAACCCTTGGATTCAGGGCGGTGTGAGTCACCACACGCCTTGCGCATTTCAGTACGTCACCGTTGCACGGTCGCGAAAGAGTCACTCTTACCAATCGACTGCATACTCATATTCTTAATTATCGAATCATATTCTTACTGATATCATAATCCACTAACGATACTTCCACTTGTCTATGACGATTTTTAACACCTCTTTCTTGCTACGAAATTGCTGCCTAACTCGAATTAACGTGAGGGTTGCAAACCCTTATGCTAACCAATTAACTGGTGCCGCGGACCAACTAACATTGACTATCTTTCGGTGTTATTGCGAATCTTCTCATTCTATGCACGTCTGTTATTTTATATAGTTCGCATTTTGAATGTATCACTAGTGATCAAGGAAGGACGTGTTGTTATAGTTTTATAAAGCACTTCGTAGGTGAAGCCCATCAGCTGCTTAATAAGGATTGTGCCTGGTACCACCATGGCGTTGCTATGGCCACCGTATATACAACCGGTTGCTACCATTGATATCATGATTATCACTATCATTATCTTAATGATCATTTTTTTTAGCCATTTGATCCTTGTTGTAGCCGTGGTCATAATCAACGCTGTACTTTTGTTTGCTATTGTCGTTGTGTCATCATCATCATCGTGTCCACTAGCGTCGTGGAAATCGTCAAAAATTATCATCATGATCATGTCTCTGAGAGGCCTACTCCTATGCATCGTCGGCTTGTTTTATTCTTCACGACATATCTACGTTCATCACGGCCCATTCCGTCCTGTTTTCATGCCTCCATAGTGCTGGATGTTCACACGATTGAATCCATTGTCGAAGGCATCAGCGTCATGCACTTGCGAGGTATCACCACTCTGTTTCCACCATTTTGCACCAGTCACTTAGGACATTGCATGACGGAAGCCCTGATGGTCGCAACCGTTCGAAATCTCCAAATTTGGGAGATCTTGGGACCCATGTAACCGTCTAGTAGCGTTGGGAGAATTTTGTCGACTTGCCGACTTCTCATGTATGCTAAGTGCTGACTGTGTTTTAGTTAATGCAGTTTTTATACAATGCATTGGCTACCATATATTGTTGTGGTACGGAACATGCATCACGAGTATTGCACCCTTTGCTATTTAGTGTACCTGAAATAATTTCCGTTAAACGTTGATTTACCAAAAGCAATTTGATCTAGTATTAAAGCGAACTGTCAACCATTGATTTTGTCCTGTCCGGTCTCGTGCGGAAAACAGTCGTGTGTAGAATTATCTCTAATATAAATTGCCTTCTTCGCATATTGCACAAATGCCCAAATCCACGAGAGATCCCCCTTCTTAAAAAGTGAGTACGTAATCATGACGTGCTCCAATCCATTGCTAATCTTCTTTGACGACTTGTCATTGTTTGTCTCGTTCATAATAGACAACGTTGAGCTAATCAGTGTATAGCGTAAGGGAAGTGATTTTGTTACTCAAAGTCAACTCCTTAGGTGTTAATTCAAGGCTAGCCAGAGCAACAGTTTCTCCTTTGCTATTACTTTGCATTGGGAAGTCTCTATAGAGATGGCAGATTGAATTTTACACCAATGATTCCGTGAGACCAGTACAGACTAAGCTCGTGCCTAGAAGTGGTTTAACTGAGAAGCCATTCTGGGCTTAATGGGGCTGTAGCTGTCTGACGAATCGTAGATCGGTACCTTTGTTTGTCGCTTTTGAGTACATTGATGGCATGCATGCATATTACTATTTTTATAAGAGAAATACATGGTATAACAGAGGTGTTGAGTTTACTTGGAATCGAAAAGGGAGTGCTGTCAGACAAGACTTTGCTAGCAGCGCGTAACGGAAAAGAGCCTCCACTTTTCTATAAATTGGCGCTTCATCGATAGGGAAGGGGCACCCGTGATTTCAACAAGTTTTACAGGGGAAGCATACTTTGAGCAAATGAAATAAATGATGGATAGTTGATACCAGTATGTTTGAAGGCACCCTCTCTTATGAATACTGAACTACAATGAGTTCTTACCCGGAAATGTTGGGCAGCTGTACATTATTTCATGCCCCGTCACACGACGATATGAAAATGGATTTCCCACAACGAGAATATGTGTAGGCTGGATTTCTTTGCGTATATTTTTACGTATTGATTTATCAATGAGACAATCCATGCCCGTTGTATTGATCGTATTTTGCTTGGCGTTCGTATGGTGGTTCTACCTCTTCCTCCACTTCGAAACTTAATATTCGGGAAAGGGCATATAGTTCGAGATATTTCGAAGACAGGGCTCCGATTCTGGTTCAGGTTCCGATGCCTTGTTGGGAAGATTTCACTGTTACGGGTAAACGTTTCTGGTACAAGTTACCCAAGTGCATGAAACAAGTAGAAGGAGAAAAGTGCAGTCAGGAAAAGCGAAAACATATAATACAATGCACAAGTTCAAAACTTTCAAACAATAATAGAAGAGAAGCTGACTGCTAATTGTTATGAATGGGTATGGCATGCAAATTAGAACTCTCCTATGAATAGCAAATTTATAGTTACGACAACACTTCAAATTCGACGAAAGAAAGTTTTTGGCCAGTGCCCTCGAGGTATCAAAGTTAATGGGTTTCTTCGAGATGCCTCAGTTGAGGCAGAAGTGCCGTCATGATTGTAGATGCAGTTGGAGAGACGACACACTGACCGAAATTATAAACATTACGTCTATTTCACGTGGCTTGAAACGTATTTGATCTGCTCTACGAAGTCTTCAATGCCCGAGTGGTAGTATGTTGCTTAGAGCGTTAGTATTGAGATTTGCCTTTTGCCATGTGTATTGAACCTACATATACAGACAATTCCAATAGCATAGAGTTTTTATAACACCAGATGCTATCACCAATGGTTGTTAAATTTTAACAATTTGTTACCGATTTCTTGGTACTTACAAACTGGGAATTTGGTTTTGTAGAACTAAGGCCCAAGATTTTGTAATCTCATATCCTGTCTGCAAAAGAGCGTAGTGCAGGCTGACATAATGCACTCATGTGCAGAAAATAGAGTAAAGCCGATCGACTTGTCACAAACAAAGGGTGCCCGTGAAGAGAACTGAACAAAATGTGGACGGGTTAATAGTCTAGTACAGTCATATCAATGACAATCAGATTTTCAATTGTTTGTGTGTGTTTCTCCACAGCTTCGAATGTAACAGCGGAGATGAATTGACGCCGCACGTGCCACATGCCTACTTCAAACTTCAAGGTAACGTAACTTAGAATGGCAAATTAACTCTTTCTACCGTCAAAGCAGTTGTTTATCGCAGTTTGCTATGGCTATGAGTGCACTAAATTTATTTAGGCAAGAGCATATGCGACCAAAAAGTGTTACGACTTGCGATAGTAACAGAAACTCTTTAAGGAGAATTCTGAAAAGCACTGTTTCAGACGTCAGTCTTTGCGTGTATAGCGTGCTTTATTGTCCTGTAACCTTGCATTGTCAACTTGGGAAAGTTTCCCTTTAACGACGCAAAGTAAATCATGTTTGCGCGACTGCTGTTATAAAGTGGGTTTCAACGGGCTAGGGAAGCAGAAAGATATTGTAGATGCGCTCGTTGTTGTCGTTCGTGTAAAGGTTACACGCGAGTCGACACCGTTGTCATTTACTACGCTACCTTAAAAAACTTCTCATTGGGAGCCATGCATACAACTTCCAACCGCTTAACCGATCGGATCACTGCCTAGGGTTTTTTGCAAAACCAAACAATTTTGACGAAAGTTGTCGTAAAGAGGATGCTGTTGTAATCCGTCGTACAATACAAGTTACTGTGGCTGTGGGTCAAAACTGATGTTGTCCTGAAGATAAAGTAGCTTACAGCCAGGCTATACCTATCTGGCTACCAGTCTTAAATGGCAAATGCTGCTACTTGTTGACTTTCTGCATTAAACTTGCTTACGCGCAGCCTACTGTGTTGTTAGCCAAAGATCTGCTTTGTTGGAGGAGACAGTAGTTTCGTATGACAGGGTTTATTAACTCCTCAAGGTTGACTATTGGATGACCAGTATACATTATACGCTCTATATTTTGTATCCACTGCTTTCGAAGGCATACAATGACGAAAATTGTTGTAGGACCATACTTGTGAGTTGGCTTAGCTAAGCTAGACGTGAACTTGAGAAGGGAATTAATGCTGTCTAAACCTCTGCTTTATAAGAGAAGATGTCAGAAAAGTTAAATTTATTTGAGGAATATACGGTGTCAGTACCGAGATTTGAGCCCAGGACTCACCCTATAATAGGGCGTGACTGCACGAACTCTGTGTTGGTGGACCGGGGAAAACAATCGTTACAATCACAAATCGCCTTACAATTATCAAACAACTCCTAATGCCAATTTTTAGACTTGTTAAACAGTCACTTCTGGCAACTGATTGTCAATTCCCTGGTGTTTGTACCCTCCTTTTTGTATGATATTGCAGAAATTTTCTAAGCCGTCTTTCATTCCACTCGCCTTTTCTTCTGGTTATGTTCCTACAGCATGAAGACTCCTATTACCTGTATTTTTTCCTTGTAGGCTTTTTAAAGAGAAAAGCGTACCTAAAGAATGGTCATAAACCAAAGGTAAGATCGCTGTTTTCACTGGATCTTCATTTGCCTTTTTTTCATCCTCATTAACATGTTAATGTGTACCCTAGAAGGTAGCCTGTCGTACTGATTTGAGGGAAGGTGTGTCAAACGAGTCTATTGATTTAAGACACTGCTTCACAGAGGAGCAGAGGAGAGGAAGAGAAGGTACTTCTTTTAAACTTTTTGACGATAGCCTTGTCAACGGAGCTGCAATTATCACTTGAATTGCAAGGATAAATTTGATTATGTGATCAACGGCCTGACCTTGTTTTGGAGCTTTGCGAGGTTGTTTCAACCAATCTGAACTTTGATGAAACAGTAGTTTAGGATTTGCCTTTTCAGTTGACAGCACAACAAGATGAATCCTTTTATCATATGCCTACTTTTTTCTTCAGTATTTGATGATTCAGGGAATACTAGAATACATTTTGCTCTTCAAATACGATGGTAGTTGCTTTAAGAATGAATCATTTAGCAAAGTCAAAGAGCGACAAGATACATTCAGTATTTCAAACAGGCAAAGGACCAAATATTTTGTACGAAGTAAGGGAATTGATTTTAAGTAACGTTAGAATTAGCGGGTGTAGAGCGGGTGTGTTTTTCATATTACGTTAATGGCAAACACCACAAGCCTCGTTTGCAAGACTGTGTTTTCCTGTCAACTTTTTACTGCCCTGTGAAAAAGCCCAGGTAACAATCCCAACGACAGGTCCTGTTGCTTCTACTGAAAATACTGCAAGTGCCTTGTAAATGAACGACCTTGCGCTTACGTTGAGGATGTCTTTGATCGACTCCTGGTTGTTTCATCTCGCAAGCGAGTAGATTTCATCTCAAGTCTTTAGTGGAGTATGAGCTACCTGGCTACGCAACCAAAAGGCTATCAGTATCGGAGTTTTTTAATCGAATTATTGTCAATTCTTCACTACCACATACAGGGACACTTGGGCTACATTATTTTGAGGAATACTCTTTCTTATTTCCATGAGGTTTCAAGATAAAATTCGTGCCTTCGTTTTCAAACCAAAGGGAGGCTGTTTCCTTTTACGGTCTTGCCTGCCTTTTTTGGTAGACTTGTAACGATTGATGCATCTTTAATTTTTTATCAACCACTTTTCCACTTCAATTCCAGGTTCCAAGTTGGCAACGGTTCTGGGTTGGCCTAACTGGCTCGTGTCTAGTTTATTTTCTATCCAAACACCGTGCCTTCGGAGGACACGAGCGATCAAATGTAAGTATATATGTTACGTACAGATCCTTGTGACAGAAGTCGATAGTGCTTATCTAACGTTGATTCTTTCAGAGATCCACATCCCTATCACCTTCATGCTCATTTTGATTTGCAGCCTCGAGGGTCCAACAGAAGGCATTCCTACTACAGACTTACCAACTCATTTTTATCGCGAGCTTCATTATATCTTGTGAAACCATACAGCCGCATGGTTTCTAACCACCTTTTGTATTACGAAAATGAAACAATTTATTTGAAGAAAGCACCTCATTGGAATTGCAAAAAACAAAAGCATAATTTGGGATGTGGAGATTAGAAATTTATTTACATTTCAACATTAGTGTTTACAATGTATCAAAAAATGTAGTGGCCAGCTCACGATTTGAGTGTCTCACGCGATAGACACACGACATATGACGTTTTTGTGGTTATCATTCATAGAATTCCCGTGCAATGTTGTGTGACGTACCTTGTTGTGTGTCGTGCTGGTGCTCCAAAGTTGTTCTTAAATCACGTTTGAGCTACTTTAGAATTTGTCTGCTTGCAAGTCGGTACAGAGCTGTCTTATTTTCTACAAACTGTACTCCAACAGCGAAATGGTGCTTCCTTGACCCTTTAGTGTAGATTCTATTTTGGTAACGGTTCCGATGGTTTTGCTGAGTTTTTTGGAGCTCTTTTCTTAGACATCGAGCTGCCAGGGGTGCAGAGACTTTGCATGATTTGTTGACTTGCTCCCTAAGGCACCGAGGACGTTTTTGGATTATCGCCTCAAGGATGGCAAGGTTGTGGATTTCTTCGTGCTATTTTGTTTTTCTTTGACGTAGAATCTTGACATGTTGAAGTCTGGTATCAGCTGTGATCTTATGTCTGTTTCTTGCGGGCTTACTCAGGTTTTGTGGTTTTCTTACTTGTCTCGGAAAGTTACTTAACAGATGCAAGTTAAAACTTCCTCGTTCGTTTTTGTGGCGTATACTGTAGGCGATCGAATTAGCGCATTGAGTTGAATAAGCGCATTGTGTCGAATACGTGCACGGTGTTGAATTAGCGCATGGAGTAGATTTAGTTCTTGGTGTTGAGCCAGCGCAAGGAGTTAGTTTATCGCAAGGAGTTAGGTTAGCGTAACGAGGTAGGTTAGCGCAAGGAGTTAGGTTAGCGCAAGGTGTTAGGTTAGCGCAAGGAGTTGGGTAAGTGCAAGGAGTAAGGTTAGGGTAACGAGGTAGGTTAGCGCAAGGAGTTAGGTTAGCGCAAGGTGTTAGGTTAGCGCAAGGTGCTGAATACGTTACGGGTACAGGGGCTTAGGACCTCGCTTATGCAGTCTTCCATTCCACGACGAGAAGTATGACATGCTGATACCGGTTGGTTATAGCTTCAGCTCTCCGTTAAAATCTATCGAAAGAAGCAAATGAACAACAATCTACTTTAAGCTGTTAAGATATGGCGAAAGTCTGAAAGAACGTCTGGAAGCCGCCAGCATGTTAGTCCTGAAGATAATAAACAGTGTGTGGTATGTAGGAAACAGTTGTTTACTCAGGTTATTTTATCCTTCTTTAGTTCCGCATCGATCCGCACAAAGTGGTATCACTCCTTGGATGGTCTGTTGTGCAATGTTGTGGCATGAGCAATGCCGATCTTTTTCAATTGACAGATGATACAGGGGGTAAGGATATGATTTGTTGCAAATAAAGTATTCTTAAATGTGTTTTCCAATATGCTTTAATAGTACAATAAATGGGATAGTTAAAAGGTGGAGTACTATAAAATTGGTGTAATTAAAATTCTTTGAGGCATGTGATATACAATGTGGCCTGGGATTGTATGTAAACTGGAAACGCAATTAGGGGACTTAGTGCCATTAGTTGTACAAGATTTAAATTTCTGATTATGGACATAACAATTTTGCGAGTGAAGTAACAGCACTTATGCATAAAGTGCTGGATAGTGCTAACGAGCTGATTTAGGGATTTTTAAGATAAAAATAGCCACGGTCATACAAATTTAAAATGTGCCGGTTCTTAGTAGGCTTCGAATAAAAGATTGAAACTGTTTTCTGTTCGCTATAGACGGTGATTTGTAAGTTGAAACTACTGCTAACTAAACTCAACAAATAGACGGAGTTTCCTCTGATCGAATATTTTATTG
>JAAAKL020007082.1:0-17263 GCA_010016065.2 Carybdea cf. marsupialis auct. non (Linnaeus, 1758) | reverse complement strand
CTCTTATGTTTGCTCAAATTCATACTCCTTGCACTGTTAGTGTTATATGCACATTTATATAATCATGAGATACATTTTATAATTTATCATATATTTTCTTTTTGAAATAATGTGGCATCAGTGCTGAAATTCTACAAATTGTTATTCAAATGTGCTTACCATGGTGTCAAACAAGCACTGTTATTCACAGATATCATTTTAACAAAAACATAGCCAATGAAAGAAATATATTTAATACTGGGTACTCTTATAGCTCTTCATGCTTTTCCTTTTCATGTTGAGAACGTTTTGCCATGTCTCGCATTAACCATTACTTCAACTGATGTAAGTTAGTTTCTATTACTTTATATGAAAAAAGACATGCCAGAATCAAAACTTGACAGTACACTTTAAATTTGGTATCTTCTACTTGCATGACAAAAGATTTGCAGATGATGAGAAGCACAAATAATAAGGCTTCTCATAGATATTGTATGTTAAAAATATCAAGTTTGGAGAAGTACTAGAGATAGTGAAAATGTCACCACAGAGATTTGAGCATGGGACCCATATATTTGTGGTATGATGCTCTACAAACTGAGCTATGGTGGCTCAATGGTAACATAGTTCACTTTTCTGTTGGTGTATTTGATATTGACATGTTTGCAATGTTTTGATGTTTGAAGTTTGTTTTTATCTTATATAGTCATCAAAGATCCACCATATAAGGTAGCAGAATCTGGTTATGGAAGTTTTATGTTACCAGTTGAGATCTACTTTAGAAACAAGGATGAGCCAAAAAAAGTTAGATTTGAATACGATCTCTACCTACAACTAGTAGGAAATCCCCCCGTGAACAATGTCAGGGTGGAAGCACTAACTTTCAGTGACCCAGTGGAAGATTTCAAGAAGAAACTCTTCAAAGCAGGGGGAGTCATTGTTGCTGGAAGTGGACTCAATAATCCAGTGTCAAGGTTGGTATATTTGTGGTTTCTTAATCCTCTTTGGAGCTGCCATGGTCTAGTGGTTATGGTTTCGGACTCACATGCCAGAGGTTGTGGGCTCGAATCCGGCCTAACCCAATATAAAGATTATCGGTTTTGGCGTTTTTTTGGTGGTTTTTTTTTTTTTTTTTTTTTTCTTCGTTTAACATCGTTTGTTCCCGTTCATGGGGTTTGACAGTGCCCATATTCATGGTACTTGTTATTGGAGTTTAGAGCACTTTAAGATTGAATGCCGTTCCTGACCTTACCAAAGGTCCTTCTGGGAATTGAATCCTGGCCCTCTAGAACCTCTAGATCTGATGGCCAGGAACTTATCCACTAGACCACGGTGGCTGTTTGAGAAAGGGAACTTTGTCCAAGGTTAAAATTGAGACTGGCCTTCTGGATTATTAGACAACTTTTCACTTGATTTAACCTAATTGTTTGCAAAGAAAGACTTTAAATCTGTAACACTCTGTCAACACAAGTGGTGAAAACAGGAATGTATGATGACAAGATAGGAAAGGGATGGAGTTACGGTAAATGCCCAATTTAGCACCCCGGTGCATATTTAAAAAGCAACTTTTGCAGGGGGCGCTTAATCAAGAGGGGTGCTAATTAAAAAGAGGAAATTTGGCACTGAAGAAAGGTTTTAAAACCAAGTAAATGTTGCATAACATATATATGTTTCAATGTCTACATCTTTGTCCTCTTTGTTATCATCGTCCAACCTAAGTTCTGAATTCATTGGATATCCAAATCAGGTACATTTTAGTGTTAGATGAAGAGCTGAAGGGGTTCTCGAAACTTTCCATGTCTTTAAAAACTTTCATTTGCGCCTTCAAAAGGTCTTTTCCTGCTGCACAAGGTTCTTTTTCTTTGAAACAATTAATCATCCTTATCGTGCCAGCTAAGTTTGTGGCTATCATGACTTCACAGTAACAGGATTGGAGATTTTGAATAAATTTTTTGTTGTACAAAATCAAAAGATGTCATCTAGTAGTGACACAACAGTGGTGTTGAAGCTTTCCACTTTACTCTCTTCAGAACCTTAGTCCATATTTATATGAGGAAGGAAGCCTTTCCAATACCTTCTAAGAGGAACACCTGCATAGGCAGTGCATACACAAACAAAGAAAGCCTAAATTTAGGACAAAGTTGTTTTGGATACATGGACGGGGCTCTCATTGCTTGATTTCGATAGCCTCCAGCACTCTAAGGTGGAAAGGCGATTAAACGTGGTAGCACAGTTCAAAGCAAGAATCTGCGTACAACTCAGCACAATCAGTGTTGGTCAGAAATATTGTAGGGGTAGAAGAGGATATGTCACTATTGCTCTCCTTGTTTCATGCTCGAATAGCAAAACAACTGGTATGTCAGCACCTTTACTGAGGATCGAGTGAAGCTGCCCCTTTGACGTGATAAGTTATTCTGAATATATGCACTGTATGTCTCGTATTTTGGGAAGCAACCTCTTCCAGTATTGCCTTAAGATATCTGGAGTCAAATCTTACTATTTTCAGAACCTTTGATTTGTGATGTCAACTCCTCTCCGCATTAGAAAAGGAGTACGAGTTTTTTGTCACATATTAAATGTTCAAGTACCCAGTATCTCTTCTTGGCACATGGTTTCAGCGTTACACTTGTAGTACGACCGGAGATAGTAAGTAGAAGCAAAGGGGAAGTATTAGCCTTCTCTTCGGGTAGAAAAAATTTACTTTTACTTTAAATTGTCAGAAAAAAATAGAAAGGATTATTGCACGTTTTTGCTATTGCCAGGATATTGTAAATATATTTCTTTGCCTCCAGTCTTGTCTCCGTTGCTAGTTTTCATCTGTTTGCCTGTTTACAATCATTTAACAATAATACTAACAAATTTTTGTCTGCTTTGATAGCCCGCCTGGATTACCAACAGTACCCCCAATAACGAAACCAGAGGCGACTAATAACACAGTTACAACCCCAGAACCACCTGGGGCTGTTAAGAAACCGAAATCATCCCCGTCAGTATTAGGACTTACTCCGCAATCAAGCACTAGTAAACCGAAACCCAAGGATTCGTCTATACCACAAAATTCACTAGGACTTAAACGACCTTCAACGCTGGATGATAGTGTTAATACACAGAAACTGAAAAAGAAAAAAATCGACAAAGGGGACGATAGTTCTACGAAACCAATAGCACCGAAAGAGATTGCTATTTTAAGTCCACAACTGAACTCCGTTGATAAGGAGAAAACTAAAATGAAGATGACTTTACCTGGATTAAAGAAGGGAAAGGAAAGCAAAGAGAGGAAAAAGTCTGTCGATGGCCTCTCAACGACACCCGTAGGAAAACCGAAAGTTCTAAATAACGGTAATGCAAAAGAATCTACGTTTAAAGAGAGCCCTAGCATAGATATTAAAACTAAGGACCTTAAACCGGAGAAGCAGAAGAAGGAAAAGTCGCAGAAAAAGATGTTAAACGATTCTCCAGTGTCTAAGACAAAGGAGGAGTTACCGAAAGTTCAAAAATTGACTGTGAAACGAAAGTCGGGAGACGCTTGGGCGAGTTCTTCTGCACAGGTTGCGTCGTTAGGGAAGACTACGAAAAAGGATCCTCAACTCGATGCTATTATGGCAGAGTTTGCAAAGGAGGGTAGTTCCGATGATGATGATGATGAACTTGACGTTCCCTTTACGAAGAAGGAACCCGATCTCCCACTGAACACTCTGAGCAATGGTAACATTCACCCCGAAGAGCAAAGTTTAGTGCCACCCCTACCAGAAGTGAAACATACCATACCCAAATCTAAGAAAGGGTCGAAGGGTAAAACTATTGCAAATTTGAAACCATATTCGAACAATAACAACAAGGTGTTTCCAACAAGGAAAAACGATAGTGTGAGGTAAGAGATGTTGATTCCTTTCTTAGACGAAGTCCTGTTGCCATTTCTATGCCTTAACAATTTGTTTCCCTAGCAGCACAAACACACGAGAACATTACTTAGTATTGGGTATGGCAGTAGTCAGCACGTATATTTAGTTGCATTAAAATCTGATTTCAAATATCGATTTAATGAGCATCCTTGTAGTGTGTAATGCACTGAGTAATTCAGGCATTACTTTAATTTCGTGTTTTATGAAAGTAAGTACTGTTTAGGTTCACTATCATCAGTTGCAAGGTTACGCACTAAAAGTTCAGCCAAGATCACAGCTGGTTTTGAAAAGAACACTAAACCAGCTTGTATGGAAAAGAACACTAAACCAGCTTGTATGGAAAAGAACACTAAACCAACTTGTATGGAAAAGAACACTAAACCAACTTGTATGGAAAAGAACACTAAACCAACTCGTTTTAAGTTTGCCCGTCTTTTGTAGATCAGTCTCAGGGCCCTACTAAAGTCTAGGTAAGAATTTGGTAGCTTATCATCGTACAGCACAGTAGTGACATAGTGGTAGAGTGTCAGACTCACAATCCGAGGATCGTGAGTTCGAACCTACCCTGAACTTGCCTGACACGATCCCGGAGGTATTGTGCTCTGTCGTCTGCTCTCCTAAAGTTGGAAACTGTGTTTCTAGAGCTAGGACAGAGAGGGTACTGCAAGCATGAATAGATTGTCATCCGAAGGGGAAAGGTAGTGGCTTCGGCATCAAACAAGGAGAAGGGGGGAAAATACGGCAGTTTACTGTAGGTTTTTTGCCCAGCGGAAAACTGAAAATCTAGTGGTTTTACGTAAATCTTTATGACCGACTTATAGTTAGTCATTGTAAAGGCGTACCTATGCGTACGGAAAGCTTATCGTTTTTCGTTGGAAGAGTTACATGCTTTTTTGTAAGCAGCATGTGGCAGGAAACTTTCAGAATCTTAAAAAACGAACGCAAACTCATTAGCAGCAAGAAAAATATAAAAAACACCCAGAAAACAGAAGCTGAAAGGGATGTATTAGATCCACAGAAAGATTTCGTTTGGCGCACTAGCTTACCTAAGAAGAAACCCATTTTTTGTCTTCCTAAATAGAATTTTAACAAACAACAAACGCAAATGAGCCAGTAAAGGAGAATTACTAAAGAGAGTGTCAAACCAAATTTTGTGTTGCCTATAAAAGCATGTATGGGCTTCTCTTTTGACCCCTTCGCAATGTAAATGAATTGTGGCAGCCGTAAGTGTTTTGGACTGAACTTGTTCGAAGCGTACGTTAGGTTAAATTTAGAACGAATCAACACTAAATATGTTAAAAATGACGCCACACCAATTTTTGGTTTCTGTACTATCGGTACTGCGGACCCTTGCGTTGTTTAACAAGGAAGTAGATACTTCGTTTGTTACCGCAAGGGAAATGTTAGGAATATTTGGTGTGTACTATTGGGTTATGAAGTGATCCTAGGAAGTCTACTCGGCGAGTGTAGATCGACAGTGAAAATTTACTTTTACGACAATACTTGTTCATCTTCTTTAATAGCCCACAGAATGGGAAAACAAAGGAAAAGAGTATACCGTTGAAGGACTTATATGATCGCATACGTTCCATAGAAGACAGTGGCATTCTGCAAAAAGTTGTAGATATAGTCGAAGGGACCGGTTTGTTCGAAGTGACTGACACAACATTCGATTTTGACCTGTGTATGTTGGATCCCGACACGATATCAAAACTTGAAGAGTCTGTCTTAATAACCGTGTAGACAAGGTTGAGTTTCGATTCTTATACCTCGATGCCATTGTTGAATGGATAACGCCATAGTCAATATGCCAGAATCTGACGTCAAGAAGAGAGATAGTGGTAAGCAAAGACCTTACACCATTATGGATTTATTATGAGGTTGCTCCAAAATGGGATACTGGTACGAAACCACATTGGTGCCCAGTGGTGAGATTGGTACCATTCCTAAGTTGAATGTGTAACTGCTTTATAGCCCCTCCATTGGGACTGTAATAGCGAGTACAGTGGCTAGAAGTCATCTGATATTGAGATGCAATTTCCTCAGTTTTCAATTCATGACGAGGATATACTTTGGTGATTAGAGCTTTAAAACCGGCTACAAAAGCCGGTCTAAACTGTATTATACATTAATTTTATTACTCTACAGGTGCTGTTATTGAAGTAGAGTGTTTTTAAAAGCATCCGAGAAAACAATATTTAGCTGGAGCACACAGTATTTTATAATATTTGTCAGTTGCACTTAGCATAGTTTTTCATGCGACAGAGTAATGATAGTTCAAAGAGAAGCTTCACCTTTGATGACGCAATCACAATTAGGGTATGTGTTACATTTGAAAAGTACTTTACGTGTCGTCTAAATGAGTGAATAAATGGGAGGTTTATAAAGTGATCAGGGAGGATGATCAGCATGGGTACTTCATATACTGATCATGATGTGAAAGTGACACCTTTATTTATCTTTTGTGAGTACTATTCCAAGATAGATTATAGATTGTTTGGGAGGAGGTAGTTGTCACAATGTGTATATTAAATGAAATACGTTGAAGAAGCGGTATTATCGTAAAGGTAAGAAAAGACTGACATTTTTAGGTGATGATTCTCAACTGCTGTCGACAAAAGCCGCACACAAGCAAGTTGAAAGAGCTGTATTTGATTGCAATATCGGAAGCTATCGTTTTTATCTTATTTATTAGGTCTAAGGTCGTGTCAATTGTGTACTTGAAATGGTCAATACCACAACGGTACTATGGCCAAGTAGTTAAGGTGTCTATCTTCAGAGCGGAGGGTCGGGGGCGGAGTCGTTTGATTGTAATGACAAAAATTGCAAATGCGAGTTTGATTCAATAGCCATGGCGTTTCGTCGTAGGGAACAATGAGACTAGTGAAGTGTCTCGCCCCACCCCCCCTAAAACCATGTCGCCAAGGTTGCACTTTTTCGGTCTTGACTAAAATCGTATTCTTGCTCTCCCAAACGCCCCACTGTAAGGTCGAAAACAATAAATATTTTGGGTTACAGTTCAATTCCAAAATCACCCGATTGGCGATTTGTAGCCTACTCTAGCAACGCCTGATCAGGGAATGAATCGACGGTACGTATTAACAAGAAGCACATTGCTATCAAGACTTCGTCAAGTTCCAGTGTTTGTATAGGCGATACACCAGAACGGTCGACCTGTTCATTTTGATGAACTCTTACGTGGTTGAGAATCACTGCTTGAAGGTGTATGTGTAGCCCATACTCTATTCTAGGGAGTATCGTTTGTAAGTGCGTAAATTACCTATGCTTGACATGCCTTTTAGTTTGCCTGTCATACACCACTTTCGCTTTTTAATATTTAGTCTTTTCAAAGACATGTTAATAATAACGACAGGTGCAGGAAGAAAGGGGTTGGGATTTGTATGTTGTGACCAAATAACTTTTGCTGAGCTGGTGAAATTTAAGGGGTGTTACTTAGTAAACAAATAGTTTGAAAGACTTCTTGGAAACCTATTTCTTTTAAGGTAAATTGTAGTATATGCTAGTGACTCAATCAGGATAGGGACCGTTTTAACCGATTGAAAATCGGACTTCGTGTTGCTTAAGTTATTTCTAATGGTAGTCTGACAGAATTTTACACGCCGCGGATCGTTTTGTGTGGTTCTGAAACCAATATCAATTTTACATACTTACTTTGGATCTTGAAGCACACACTGTATTTTATAGTATTTTGGGATCTGCAACAGCCATATTGAAATGCAAAATGTTGCTTCTCTCATCTTTTGCTTTTGCGTGTTTAAGGTTACATTGGAGTAGACTGCCAAAGACCAGAATAACGAGGTCGCAAATCCAAATTTTCTGATTAAACGCATGTGCTTAGCACCTTAACCCCTGTTACTTTATCCGAACGTAATTGCCAATTGATGAAGCTGGGAGAGAGGGCTGGCGTGATCTGTTCGCTGCTTTGATGTATAGACCTTGTCTTAGTTCACCCCAGTATAAAAGGGGTTTCCAAGACCATGACAAGCATTATAACAGCATGGACATTCCTCTCGTCTTGAGACCAAGCATCCTTCTACGTTGGTTGTCTTTACAGTACATGCACAGGCAGAGTTATGTACAGACAGAGGCTTAACGTGACGTGTATTCCCTTGACATGTCCATACGTTGACGTGATTTATCCTTTCATCGTTAGTTTTTCTATAGTTCATATGGTTTGGCACTTGATGATTTGCTCCCGTCTTCATTCAGATTCATCAAATCTTCGCCCACATTTCTCTTCGATGTCTTCCTTGGTCAACCTCTTGCCCATCTTCCTCCATCCCTTTCCCAAGTCTCTTACCCTCCCACGTGCCTTCTCGCCATCCCTTCTTTGTACATGACTGACCATTTATATCTTGTACTCAAACAAACTCGTCTACTGTACACCTCTTAGCTACCTCCTCACTGAGGGTAGCTAACATCTCTTCAAGTTTCGGCAGTCAATGTGTAAAAATGTCACCGGCAAATGGAACGTTGAAGGACACTTGTTCCACCTCCGAAAGTGAATACTAACTATAAATACCATCCCGTATTTTCCCAGTGTAAACTAAGTGCCACCTCATACAGAACATTTTATAAAGCACGTTTACTGTTCTAATTCACGCAAAAGGAGTTGTTTGAATTGGTAAAATATACCGTATCTCGCAGACTCGACTTGCAGTGCGAAGCTTTATCCGTACGTTGGTTTACGTAGCTATTTGGAGGGTGATGCTTTGTTCACTTTCGCGGTGCGTCATTTTCGTCACGTGATGGAATACCATTCAAGTTGAATACGTAACCAATCCGACATCGTTTCAGTCTGCTCTTTCATATCACGTTTTTGCTTCAGTCGTAATATGCTGTCATACGTGGCAAAAGTTAGGAGCAAGTTGTCGTTCGAGACATTTACTTAGAGTGGCGCAATTTTTACGTGATTATAACATGAGATCTGTATCGAGGGAAGGTTGAGGGACTTGCGGGTACGCAAAGGTTGAGGAACCTCCGGGTACGTAGAGGTTGAGGGACCTGTGGGCACGCAATGGTTGGTGACCCATTTTATGACTACTGTTCGTTTTAAGATCATCAAGATGTTTTTATGAATTTGAAATTGTAACACATTTCGATCTGTTGATAACACTTTCGTACGATTCTCGTCATGCACCACATTCATTCTGGTAGTAAAAAAATAATATCCGTTCTCATATTTTTGTGACATGGTCGCTCTCAACTCGAAGATGCCTAATAAACGGACTTCTTAATAAACAGATGGGGTGAAGGGGGTGGGGGATTTGTTCTCTACGATTGATAAGCACAGATTATCACATGTAAGAAAAGAATTCGCAGGTATTGGGATAATAATCAAGTAATGTCGAAATGCATGCGATGATTCAAGAGTTAATAGAGAAGTAAACTTCTTGTTTCAAGTGTCTTTTTATCAATGTGGAGGCAAATCTAATATGTGCTAAATATCAATAAACGGGGGCGGGGCCTGTTGGTAGGCCTGTTTATTGCTTTGCGGTTAAATGCGAAGAAAAAGTGATGACGTCACAAATCAAAAGTTTTGGAAGTAGGACGATTTGACTCCATATACCTAAAGACAACCCTATAATAGGCTGTTTCTCAAAATACGAGACCTGCAATCTATATAATGTTTAAACTAGAGGCGTTCGAATTTAAAAGATCTCTAGTCAAAACTCTGTTAATTTTCCTTGGATTCTAACGTCAGGATCCACAATTAAATAGCAAGGTTTTGTTAGAGAGATTTAAAACTTTGAAAGCTGATATCTCTGTGTTGGGAAAAGGGAAGACTCAATTATGGCTATTGATGTTCTCAATAATAGGGCTACATGGATCTTGAGAATTTTTTCCGTAATTCAAACATTTGTAAAATCGTGACGTCACACTTTCCCTATGCATTATGCCTCATACTGTAACTTGAGTGATAGTACGGAAATACCCATTGAATGGATAAGCTTAGAATGGGACGTTTATTAGGCACCTTATAACATGCTTCGAATATAGCGAAAAGAATGTCAGCGGGGAGTTTGATATCCGGCCATTGGAAAGGCAAATCGCGCTGATGCAGTGTTCCGCAACCTCGGATCCATGGACCGCTTAAGGTGCCCGTAACCTGTTACAAATAATAATATTTCAAGGATTTGTAACCTATGACAACCTATGACACGTCGAATATATTTCTGCTATTTTGGGTCGTAATTTCTAAAATAGAATCAATATAAACAATAGAAGTGTCATTTTTATCACTGCGATTACTGACGAAATCCGTAAAATTTCATATAACTCGCGCATGCGTATTTGATATGATATTCAAATTCGTAAATGATATTTCTTGTATATGAGGTTGTTTGCGAGATAAAGAAGATTGCGGAGCTCGGCATTAGTGGATATTTCTTACAGCGTGTATGTAGGCTGTATTTTCAGTATATAACCCAATAATTAACTCATAAGGTCTAGCCTTTTAACTAATCTCGAAGAATCAGTTCACTTAGTGACTTAATATTTGCTCCTATTATCCCAGAACCGTACCGACGTTAATATTTTGATGAGGGTTTGTTATTCGGAACTTGTGGTGTTGGGTCGCTCTAAGTTATTTATTGTCTAGGAAGGTTAAAATGGAGCCCAAGGTAAGAGAGGCTAAGATTAGCGCACATGTTATAGGGATCGTTATACTGGCTAGCAAGCTCAGGTTTTCCAGTCCTAGAAGATTTTATGTTGAAGGCTTGTCTGTAAGTGGTTCGCGATTGATACATTTGACGAATCACCTGCATTCAGTGGCGTACGGAGGAATTTTTTAAGGTAGGTGTCCTTAGGTGTAAGGCCCGACACACCATGTGTTAGTGTATTGGTAAACTTTTGGAGACTTTGCTGCGTAGACTCTCTGTGAAGGCTATTTTCTGACGAGAGTCATATCCTGCCATCGGATAATTATGCATTTTCTTCCTGTCAGGCAGTATATATTTGAGGGGAGCATTGCCAGATACCACCCCTTCGTAACTAGCCGCTCTTTGCAATTGAGTTTGCAGGTTGATCGAGAGAGAAAACAAATTCATGCACGCTCGTGCCTTCCTTTCTTTGATTACTTTTTCGGTATTAGAGGGGATTCGTCGCAATACGTTATTCTTGAGTATCGATTAACTCCCCACCCCCTAGCCCCGCGTATTATTTCTAAGGTTTTCCACCAAGGAAGTTCGTATTCCCACCCCTCTGCGTATTAATTTTAGGAGAGATTTTTGGCTGTGGACATTCACAAAACGGGGAATTCCCGTTCTTTAGTTCGTAATCTGCTCAAAGCAATTTTCGGTGCATGTTAATATTTCGGTTTTTTACCATAATTGTAATGTTGATTTCATTGTTGAATTTTACCTCCTTCCCAACACTCCGACTATCGCAGCCATTGTTCTGCTCTAGACTGCCTTTAATTAGGTTTTGGAAAATCTTTCCCCGCCGCACTATTCCAACCCTACTTCTATTCGAGACCGAGAATTGTATTTGCATGGTTAAAAGCCCACGTTTGTCATTGGGTGGAAAAACGAGCCGTAACAAAGGGGGTTGTACAAGGTTCGAGCCAGCCTAGCGTGTTTCTTCTAACCAGGCAACGTGAAAGTCGGCCGTCCGAACTTTTAAAGAAGATTTATGCAAGGAACGTTTATTAACTTCTCGTTGTAACGAACTTGGAAATAGACCTGCATAATGTTTTGACAGCACCTCATCGTTGTTAACACGCTTCAAAGATTCACATGTTTTGATAGTATTAAAAATAATCCATAATGTTTCACGTGTAAGAATTTTTTATGGGACGGGTTACTTCAGATGCACTAGTTTGCAAACGGCTGCATGTTTATGAGTCGTGTTGAGTTGTATAAATTTTGTTCTGGTCGTTTTTTTATTCATGAACGTTCTTTACGCATAGAAAGATAGTTGAGACTAGGGCGTCAGGCGACTGTGAAACGACAGATTGACCTTTTTTTCGCTTAGCTGTATGTCATGATTTACTGTTCCCGTCACTGTTACCATGTATAGCTCTTGTTCTTTTGCAAATTGTAAGATGGGACTGTTTCAAACTAAAACTCTGCAAGGGAAAGGTCTGTAGCGAGTGATTCTTCGCGCGATCGAAGCTACGTGTTGAACCTGTATTATATAATAATCTGAGGTAGTTGGTGTTTGCTGCTGAAGGTGTATGTGTTTGGATTCGCATACTTGTTATGCCCCGTAGATGGTATCATGTATAAAGGCTGTTGAAACAAATCATGCAGGCGTGCAAGCGTGACCTCGTGAGATTACTTGCAGCCTGTATAAAAGGAGAGAATTTATCGAATGAAGTTAGCACAGAAATATCATGAAGACTACATAGGTTAAGGATTGGCTGAACTTTAACCGGAGCCCAGGATATCGGATTTTTCTATTTGTAACAGCATTGAAGGGATATTTGAAAGGGCTTGATGGAAAGGGGTAATGGGGAAGACATTTGGTCATTTTTATGTGATATTGAAAGAAAAGGCAGATTTATCTTGGTTTCTTCAGCCAAGTTAAGACTGATTAATAAATATACGTTTGTGAGAAAAAAGCGCCCCGATTTCATCAGACCATTACCCGTTTTATCGACAGTTATATTTACAACTGCAGCTTCAATCGAGCGGGAGCTCGTAATATCGAATTTGGTCCCTTTTCGTCCGCCCTTCTCCTCAGATAACTGTGAGCAGTATTGTGAAGTAAATCTGTTAGTTACCCTTAGAAACTGAAATATAGACAAAGATATAAGAAGAATACAGAGGGCGAGAGACGTTTCCAGTATGAATTAGTGGTGATTTGAGTGTAAAATGTATGCGAGGGTTAATCTTGTTTTATATATCCACTTTAAAACCCCACATTTAAAAAATAAGAGTTTGGTTTCCATGTCTTACCGAAGTCGTTAATATATCTTCAATATGTTTTGCCAAGGAAGACTCCTTTAATACCTTGTTTGCTGCATTTTTGTTTGTACAGTCATTAGAATATTTGCATGTAATTCATACATCATTAAGTGTTTTACGGCGATAACTGCGTGTGTAGGAAAGTGATAGGACCTGAAAGGGACCTTTGTATTGTACGTAAGCTCAGTTTAGGCAGTATCGACTCCCCTTTTCCACTTCCCCCGCCCACTTCCCCTCCCCCTTACGTGGCTTTAAAGCAATGTTATGACGTCATAAACGATAGTTATTCGCTTTGCTATTTTCTTCTTCCTCTGCCCTCCCCACGCACTCTTCGAGAAAGCGTATCTCTTGATTCTTCCGTTTTTAAATTTCTCACTTTGAAACCACAATGCAGCATATATCGTCGTTAGCTACCACGCTTCATAATTTCCTGATTTCAGATTTTTGTTTAGCTCTTTTCCGTCCAACAAGGCATTAAAATCAGGTTTTTATAATACTAGAGTTCTATCGTTCACATCGAGCGTTTTAGTCAACAATGTGAGATGCCTGAGATAGATGAGGGGAAGGCTGTTTGTAGAATGTCGAAAGGGCTTGACTCCTGTTTCACGCACTGTGGCCCACCTCTGTTACTCCTCGTGCCCTCCAAATAGTGTTTATATCGTTATTTGATAAGTCCAGAAACGGTGTTTTGCGGATTACAAGAATATGTAATCGATTTCCTCAATGGTTCTCAAGAAACTGTTTTCATGTAAAGAAACGTTTATATCAGAAACGTGAGGCTGAAATCAAGCAAGTTATAGGGAGAATTTTAAGAAACACGAGAACTCTGATTTTCCAAGTAAAGATATTACCATCACCGAGGTCGTCAATCTGTTCAAAGGGTTAAATGTGTACAAGGCAAAAAGTAAGAGATTTATGTTAAAGCAGTGTGATTTCTTTGGTTTTTCCGTTGAAAAAATTTATAATCGGCGAAACTGTGCGAGACTTCGTAAAAGTGGTTTACCCCTGGAATTAATCTACTACGCCCTCTAACAAAGAGATTACGCGTATTGATTAAATACCAAAAGTTTTAAAGCAGCAAAAAGTGAAAATAGAAATGATCATTGCTATGGCCTCCTTTTATAGTCGTAGATTTATTTGTGTAAGAACGATAATGCACAAATGAGGGAAAATACAGAAGGTACACTATGATCGGCATCCTTTGATATCTTGGGAAAGGGTTTTTACCGTCTGAATGGCGCTAACCTCGGCCCATTTTATCAATGGATCGTAATATCCTACCTTGGGTTCTACATTCTGCATATGCTGTGACGATTTGTTTTCTGCCTACCAGGAACGTAGTGAAGGTGCAGTTTTGGCTTTGACGCCTTGTTATTTCTGTAGTTCTCACAACATGAGTATCGTATTGTTTTTTGTACCTTGCATATTTTCTCAGCCATATTTTGCGATTTATGAGACTACCATGTCAATGACAAACCTCGATTGCACAGTCGTTTATACCAACTGAAGCAGCCAGTGTTCCTTCTGCCTTTTCTCTCTTGGGTCAATGCGTACGACATAATTCCCCGGAAGAGACATGACAGAAACAGTCGAGGCGCCATCAGACAGGACATTAGAAACATCTACGCAAAAAGTGTGATTCTTGCATAAAAATTTGTTTAGAGATTGGAAGCAGTATAGGTTAAAGCACTTCAAGGGAATTTTCTTATCTTCATACAAGATGCATGTACAAGAAATTTGTGATTGTGTTACCGGGAGTGCACGCCTCTTTTCGCACTGTTAGCATTTAAAGTTAATATTATAAGGCTACAAGATTATTTTATTGTTTCCAGCCTTTATTGTCATCTATGGTGTAGATTTATGACAAATTAGGTTTATTGTTGGTAAGAAATTAAAGGGACTTGGGTCGGCTATTTGAAATCATAGTATTTCCTTATAGGAAGCCGTGATATGCTCGTCACGCTGAACCAGTGTGCTTTGTGTCATTCGATTTCTTTTGGCATTTTCAGCACCATTGTTTCGATGAAACTCAATTGTGTAGACGTAAACGTTCTTATATTATACTGGTACCCTGAAAATTTTCTAAGTGCAAAGGATCATTTGTCGATATTTGTCAGGTTTCGATTAATAATTTTTAAATATATAGCTTCGCATTATTGCCACAGCTTGTTAATTTGTGATAGTAAATGGCACCATGAGCAATTGTATGTAGCATTCCCTTGATGACGTAGTTGGCACTGGTAAATTATTCTACTCGCGAAGAAAGAGCGCACGATTTACACCCCAAATTATGCGGGTGCCATTTGTAAATATTTTTGTAAAAATGCAGTTGAACGTAGCTCTACGTTAGTGTAAAGCATGTGACGATTGATTCCGTATGATATATAGTCCTATCGAATTTTATAATTTTGTAATGTTCCTTTTTAATTTTCGTTCGTTCGTTTGTTTGTTATAGATAGTGTGATGATCTAACTACTGAAAATTTGCTAAGAATATACGAAAGAGTTCGGTCTTGTTGATGGTGGTCGACCTAGACAGAAGTGTTTTTCTTTGCCTCAAAAGTACTTTTCTAACTGTGGTCTGTAACACTCTCACCTCAGAAGTATTGCTTTACTTTCCTCTACCAGAGATGAATCCATTTTTTATACGAAACTATTTTTTATACAGCCGCACAATTTTCGAAGTTAAGTGCTAAAAACCATTGCAAAATTCTATTATTTTTTTTTTGTTAAAGATTGTTATTATGGTGCGATCTGGCTAAGTTGGATGTTTGTGGGTGAAACATCCTTCGGTTGCTGTAAACATGATCGTGTAATTTTAATTCCATTTACCATATTTATTCGTACTTAGTCTTACCACATGTTCATATGATCGCCAGAAAAATGGGCAATCGACCTCAAAACAGAGAGGTCTTCATCGGACCAGTGCTAGTATTAGGGGTTGGACAGCTATGCTGTGGCCCAGGGTTCAAGCCTTGTTGCGGCTCTGACCGCCATTAAGAAGAGAAAAGAAAAGATATATCTCTCCCTGTTAATTTCGTGGAGATCGGAAAATAGATCAATTGGATGGGAGTACGGCACCTTCATACCTTCCACTGCACCTTCACATCTTCCACCGCACCTTCATACCTTCCACTACACCTTCATACCTTCCACTGCACCTTCATACCTTCCACTGCACCTTCGCACCTTCATATCTTCCACTGCACCTTCGCACCTTCATATCTTCCACTGCACCTTCGCACCTTCATATCTTTCACTGCAACTTCGCACCTTCATATCTTCCACTGCACCTTCATATCTTCCACTGCACCTTCATATCTTCCACTGCACCTTCGCACCTTCATATCTTTCACTGCAACTTCGCACCTTCATACCTTCCACTGCACCTTCATATCTTTCACTGCACCTTCATATCTTTCACTGCACCTTCGCACCTTCATATCTTCCACTGCACCCTAATATCTTCCACTGCACGATCTCGTCCAAACTGCATGGCTATGCATAGGCCCCTACAAACTATTCATTCCAGGGTTCCGACATCGAACTGGAAGAAATGGACATCGAAGAGTACTAAGTAGCGTCTTGCAGCGGGTGTGTTTGTATTACCATCCCCAAATCATTCATATTCGCAGCTTCCTTTCGTTTAATGTGTAGCCGATGACAACTTTGTGGTAGCCCATCTCCATATTTGGTTTTGTGGTAACTCGAGCCAACTATTTCAAAGGCCCCTCTCACTGTTGGATGCCACTTGTGGATGATCCTTTCGGAAACCCAACGACGGTTAAGAAATGCATTATCTGATAACATTCGACCATTTTTTCCTGGACCCCTTGTAGTAGCCTCATAGACGCCGGTATTCCATTCTCGCTTTTTTCATTTCATAATACTTTGAATGGCTTTTTTTTGTGGCATACTCGATTTCGAGCGTGGCCTGTTGCCCAGCCAAAGTGAGCAATGGCCTAGGGAGAGAGCACATTTACAGGAGTGGGCTCCCGTTACCTCCCCCACCAATAGCCTTTACATTAGACTAGGGGGGATTCGAACCCACAACCTCTGGTATATGAGTCCGACTCCTTAACCACTGGACAGCGGTTCTTGAAATGGCTCTTGCAATGGCTTGGTATAGCAAACATGGCACACATGTCTTAAATTTTTGCGAATTAAGGAGTTCATGCGCTCCCTACAAGATTTTTCGCCACTGAAAGAGCCGAAACTCCCACTCCTGCGATATAGGAAAATAGTCATCGGTGGTAGGTAGGAGATGTCCAATTTTGGACATAATTTCGCTGAAGTGTCATTCCAATCTGATAGTATGGACTGTGCTGCATGTAAATCTGCAGAAAAGAGCCACTACAATAGGGCAATTGTACTAATATTACGCATTGATGGAGGCAATTCATGATGATGATGATGATATACTGGGTTCTGCTGCTGTAGTAGTATAAACATC
>JAAAKL020007081.1:0-17264 GCA_010016065.2 Carybdea cf. marsupialis auct. non (Linnaeus, 1758) | reverse complement strand
TGTTCTTTTGATAATCTGTATATTCATATACTTCTTGAAATTGTCATCTTAACCCTCTTAAACTAAGAAGTAGTTGCAATAGAAGTAGTAGTTGGAGTAACAGTAATAGTAGCGATAGTAGTAGTAAATGTAGCTTCATATTCAACTGTTACTGGAATATTTCTCTTAAATTCTTATCCCGGAGTCTACCAGTATCTTCTCAGAAGATACTTTTACCCTAGCTAAATTTACTACTTATTAGTAAATTTAATACTTTATACACTACTAGCTGGTTATCTTTACTTTAACATCAATAATAACACTGCTATATACCCTAGTATCGTATATTAAACGCGTATTTAAAAGCTAGTGGCCATACACACACAAAAAAATACACAAAAATCGAAGAAATCGAACAGTAGCACATAACACTTCGAAATCAAAACTACCGTGCCTCTAAAGGATTCTCTATAAAACTTCCCACCGCGATAATTATCTCCCTAGAAGAGGTTTAGAAGATATCTGGGAGTCATGGTGCATCCTCCCACCAGAAAAAACTATTCAAACTTTGGCAATTACCCATAAAATGTTCCAGGTCATCCCCACATTCTCCAAAAAAGGGGTCATATTGATTCTTCCATCTACAAATACGACTTAGGTTCAGGACAAAATTGAGCGTTGTATTTTATGAAATTCTTAATAGTTGGAGACTACTTGATTGCACAAGCTACGTTATTGCGATAGGGTTTACATTGGGTATGTCTTGTTGCTTGTTATAGAGCTGAAATAGAAAAGAAGAAAGAGCAGAAAAGGAAGAAGTTACTTAAAAAGCAACAGAGAATGAAGGTAATTCGATACAGATTTGATATAATTCTGTTAGTACTTCTAAAGTTAGCAAGTGCATTGATAGGCTGTAGGGTGTGTGTGATCGTGTTCCACTAAGGCACCACTGCAATATAGCCCGCATTTGTGCTTCTACCTCTACGGGTACTTATTATATCAGTACATCGCCGCCAATATGAAACTACCTCTTGTGTCTCTTGCTGTAGATGTTGATGTAGAAGTAGACGTAAGTCGACGTAATTGTTCTTGATTGAGGATGTTGAAAAGTCGAAGTTTCCGATGTTCAGGGAGTGATATAACATATAGTGTTTTCACTGTACATCGTCCGTTGTCACCGAAGATGCGCACTTAATAGTGCCCCAACGGCCCATTTAACAACGTATATCTCAAGACTACTTTAAGGATACGGTCTATTACTACCCCCAATTTTATATCTATTTTAAAATAATCTACGCCATTATTTTGTTGTGATCCATCCAGTTTACCCACTTTTGAAAATTTGACCACACCTCGACCCCACAATTACGCAAAACCGAGTACCTTAATTTGATTTACCTTAATTTGATTTACCATAATCTAGTATCAAATTCTATAATGCTATTGCCTTTCCAGTCTATAGCGTATTACAGCCATATCATACCTGATGTTCGCGTATTTTTCCAATTTTTTTTGCAGGAATTTGAAGAGCAAAGAGAGAAAGAGAAAAATAAATGGTTAGACTTCTACCACGGCGGTGTTAAGGTAATTGACTAAAGGGTCGCTAGAAAACATTGATAGTCGTTTGACCAGATTGCCGACTGAACTTTTGTTTTATACATGAACTGTGAGAAACGTTTACTGCTCAATATTCGTATAGAGGGATTGCAGATGACGTCACTGTAGTAAAATGTCATGGATGCATGAACAAAGAGATAAACCTATTTAGAAAGCTCGAGTTTCTATCGACTGCATCGGAACCCGAACGTAGAGCAAAGTGGATTGCCTGTATCAGATGAGTTAGTTAAAGGCAGTCGAAGAGAGACCGATTCTGTAGTATACATTTCATTTCAGGCAGGATTTTGATGGGTATACCTTCTGCTCCCATGCCGATGTATCTTTTATGTTCGAACATGGTGGCTCAGCATGTTAAGAAATGTCAAGTTTTCTAGTTCCATTTGAATAGCTACTTGTATCAGTTACCGTCCGTTCAGTCAAATTATTTAAAAGGACTTTGCTTTCAACTGAGAGTAGAACCTGCAAATTGTGTACGCAGGTAGGGTTGGTGCAGTACTGTGAAAGCTTCCTGATTAATTTAGTAAAGTTTATTAGAGTTAGATTCAGTTGTTTCTCGGGCAGCTTTTTATAGAAGTTCAGTCATGCTTTAAGATAGAAACAATAACCTCCCAACTGTTTTGAATAGGGTCTCAGATCTAAATTTGACTATTTATGGCTGGCCCTGTACCCCAAGCTGACAATACACTTGCATCCTTCCAGTAGAAAGCTCTGAAAAATCAGGCTGCAATCACGAAGGACTTGTGCTATCAGGTTATTTTATACTTAACACATGGGGACCCTAGAATTTCTGACAGCAATTTAAGCCGCTTCAGGGATCATGTGCGTTTTTCACTCGTCACTCACACTAGGCAAAATTTTGTATCCAATCTGGAAAGTGAAAAATGTGTTTTATTTAATCAACGACGCAATCTGGTATTTGATGCTAATGCAGAAAATGGCATCATTGCATGTTTCAAGCGAAGAAAATACCGTGAGGTGGAGCGTTTCTCTTGAGCATTATGTTTCCAATACAGCACTGGTGTTATAGTAGTTGATAATCGCTTGTGTTATTTTCAAACATATTTTGATTACTTAAACCGTTCCTATGATGACAAAAATCCAACTCTAATTCTCAATATGAGGATAAAATACTCGAGCATTTAGCTGAGGAACGTATTTCTTATTTACCATGTATTGTACACAATTTTCCAAGGGCGTAAATCATTTTATCTGTAGAAGGGAAACATTTCGATAATTTTACTTTGTCTTTTTTAGGGCAAAGGGAAAATGAAGGGGTTAAATAAAAAGAGTATATTTGCTTCCCCAGACGGAGACCAGAATCTTGGAAAGGTATTGCTATTTCTCCAATTTTCCAGTTACCATAGTACCATTTTTATTTAATCTTAATGTCTACAGGACGAGCCATCACTCATGATGATGACTCTGGAACTAATTTTTGCCTTGTATGTATTAAACATTCAGATGGTAACAATTCCAGGTACAGACTACCGTAAATGACGGAGTTAGCGCCCCCTGCCAAATAGCCGCCCCTGCCAAATAGCTGCCCCTGCCGATTAAGCGCCCCGGGATAAGGACAGTTTTTTTGCAATAAGTGCCCGAAGCAATTTAAATACAAAAAACAGAAGTATTTTAATTTGGCAAAAACAACCTATGTTATCGTCAACATGTATTTAAATATTCTTCAGCACCAGAAATCATTTTATAATTGGTCGTTTAATGATCTTGTCCTAGCCAACGTAAAGGGAGAATATTTCTTTTTAGTCTTCAACATTTCTGCAGAGAGAAAAGTGGTAACTTTCAAATCGTCAGTAAAGACTGAAAAAGTCTCTGGAACGACAAGTCCAACTTCGCATTGTCTCGGTCAGGCAACCACAGCTGAAACAAGTTTCTTTTTTAGTTTTTCATAAAATAATCCATGAGATGAGAGAGTTCAATTGGAATATGACCAATGAGGGTTCCATCTTTTCTATAAACTTAGATTGAATGCTTATCATGTCCTTGGGCTGCTTCTCGGTTGTCTTTTTTTCAGTCCAACTTTTCGTTGAGCACGTGAGTACAGTTGGCTTTATAAACATGATGTCCTCTTATGCCATACGTAGGATCAATTTTGTACAGCAATGTCAAAGTTGAGGATGGTTGTTCGTGACATTCTTTTTCCCTCGTATTCTGTTTTTCTGCTTGATTTGAAAGATGTTCCACTTTGTGTGGAAACCGCTGAAAAACAGGCCAAATTTTGATGAAATCGACCCTGACAATCCTGAAAATGGATATAAATTTTTGCTAGATACCCTGCACATGGTATGAGCAAATGTTATTAGGCGCTCCTGCTGAATTAACCGCCCCTGCCGAAAAGGCGCGCCCTGCAACAGTTTATTTTTTAAATATGCGCCCTGGGCGCTGAATTCGTCATTTACGGTATGTATCCTCATAATCTGTAACTAGAATTCATATCCTCAATGGCTTTTCCAAAATGGGTATGGACGAGTACTTAGGTGACAAAGGGCGCTTTATGTATGCAGTTTATATTTACTTTCACATATTAGGGTAGGCTACCTGTAGAAACTCCTATCTGATAACAAAAGGAAAGCAAGCGTCACCCTTCACCTTAATCGGCAGCTTATGGTTTACTTCGAAGCTGTGGAGTAGAGACACCCTCTCTTCAGGACGGCTGATACTGAATTATTCATGATCCTAATGTGTAGCAATCCGTTGCTGTAAAGGAATATAGAAATTGTATAATTTCGGTCATTCGAATACTCGCAGCTTTACCGCCTTAGTTTAACTTTCTTAGGTTAATTGTTAGCATGGGTAAATTGACAGAATTCTTTTAGGAGCATTGCTGTAAATTACGAGCAATTGCGAGTCGCTCGCTTTTTTATAGTGCTAAGGTTAATATCTGTTGCCGTGTAAATGCCTAGAATGACAGGCCTTGTCTTGCTTCTTACTTTACAGGTTGGAGTAGGTACATGCGGTATCGGTGGAAGGGCAATGACAAAATTCACTAATCCAACACAGTACATCTACAAGAAATAAATGGACAGTTAAAGCATACCCTACTGAAGAGATCAGACGTCAACTTGGTTAAGTGTGTCGTTTTGAGGCACAAGAGAGTGGGAAAGCATTCCGGCCCAGGTGATTTGGCGACTGGACTTGCAGTTAAGGCAATGGCTGCACAGATTGTGCACGCTAGTCCTCGATATTCGAATAGGATTTGACCTTGTGGAAGAAGTGAGGCCATGCTGATGTATTTTGCAATAGACAAGATGTAAACTATGAGTAGAAGACTACTGCTACTTCACTGTGTATTATCGGCACGGGACATCTCCCATTCACTTGGACAATTTTCTTGAGACGACATTTGCTTTATTCTATTAGGCCGTGAAGTGGCAACATGTTCTCATTTTCCTTGACACTTAAAGAAGAGAACGTAATTAGGGCTTGATTTTGTAAATAGAGTTCTTTAATGTTACGATATCTGTATTGGCACGATTACCAATTTCTTTGGAATACTGTGTCACCCTCGCAGCCTGGACTTGGTCGACGTGTAATATAGAAGATTTTAGTGGACTAAGGAAGGTTGTGTCGATCCATCTCGTCTTACTGTGTCTTTCTCTCGTTTCCTCTTAGTTTTATGGGTCAATGCTTATCGTCCAGTAAGTCGTGACCGATGGGCTCTCTAAATACCCGCTTTTCTCTAAGCAACACGAATCTCAAATCTTTCATAGAACGAAGCAACATCCCAGTCTGGGGTTAGTTTTACGCAGAATGCCCCAAGAAAGACTAGACCATCCCATTGCGAGGAACATGTGCATTTGGTCTTTTCGCATAGATGGTTAACAAGCAACAAGAGAGATTGCAAGAAAGCCTGTAGAAGACTAGACCAACAACTCGAGCAGCTTTGAGTATTGAGCTAAATTGTGTTGCGTATTAAAAAAGTGTACCAGGCATGATTCCTCGAAGAGAGTCGTTATATGAAAATATGAGTGGGCGATGCGCACCGTGTTCGTGATACAGAGAAAAAAGAGTCTATCTGAAAGACCAACGTGGTTTGGAGAATAGCTCTATGGGCAATGCTGCGTCATACAGGTGTGATCAATAAAATAGTGAAGATTGTCAAGAAACGTTATGCAAACGCAAAATGCGCAGTCAATAGATGGTAAACTGACTTAATGGTTCTAAGTACTACTAGGAGTGAGGCAGAGCTGGATCCTATCATTCCCTTATTTCAACATATTCCTTGAACTTGTGGTGTTAGAGGTGAAAAGTCTGTCAAAAGAATTTAGGTTGGCAGATGACTTGTTGACAGCTTGTGTCAAATATGCAGATGATATCATACTTTTTCCCCTTACATTTGACAAACTTCAACTGGTAACAGGAGAATTGCAACATGCGTGTTAAAATTAGGGATTAAAGATTTACGTAGCAAAATGCAAAGCAATGACTGCTGTAACTGACCAAATCGCATTGGAAATGAGCCTGTTGACACCATTGATGAATTTACATGTTTAGGCAGCTTCATTCCTGGATCATCTAGTGACATCAAACGCAGGTTAGGGCTTGCCACAACGGCGTTCGCAGACTGATGCACATCTGGAGCAACAGGAAGAAATCAATAAACTAAAAACGTCACTATACAATGCTCTTGTAATACCCATTGTCATCTAGGTATGTGAAACATGACACTGGCATCGAAGGATGCTGAAAAACTGCTTGTGTTCGAAATGAAATGCCTGAGGGCTCTGATCTTCAAACCCACTAAATCACTGGTATACCAAGCATACAAGCAAGATTTCCCCCAGAGACGTCTAAGAGGGTGTCCAAGCGAAAGATGGACAGATATGATCAGACAAGACACCGGACTGCCTCTTGCAACGGCCGAGCAAAATTCTGGAAACCATCCTAGATGGCGAAGACTTGTACATGGGAAGCAAGGGGCCTAACCAAAGGCCTGAGTATTTAAGTCAAGTAAGTCAAAAGCAAACTTAAGTGATCTGTGAAAGAAGTCGTCGAGTTCTCCTAACTGGGTAGGATAAAATTTACCTATGGGGTCAAACGATTAACTTCTATCGGGATTTCCCCAATATACCTTACGTTTCCTCATTGATCTCTAACATCTCTTTGTCTAAAACCCAGTTTTGCATCTCCTCAACTGTAAACTTTGGGCTCAAAAATATAACCCATTTCAAAGGATCGGTTGTGTAGCCGGGCAGCTCCTAGTGTTGGGTTGTATGGTCGTATTCAACAGACTATCAAGCCACTTTGTGAAGACATAATTTCATTATGAGTAACTGCGGAATGAGTTCCACATCGACGCAGTATCAGCGCAGAACGTACAAAATGGCGTTGACAGATGGGGAAAATATTTGCACTTGAGATGCCAAAGCACTCAGAGAGGAACCAAATTATAGATATATGTTTACACACTAGCTTCCCAAAAGTATTTGAACTCTTGCAAGAAAATGGCGTCTTGCAAATCAGTAAACATGTAAGCAAAAACAGCCAGGTTTTGCTAAACTTGTTACCATTGTTTCCATTCAACTAGAGGCCATGCCGAAACGTAGAGAAACTTTCATATGAGGATCGACTGCATGCAAGACTAATCAACTGATGCTTGAAGGAAAGTGGATTTTCCTATGGAACCATGGAAAAATAGGATGCAGGTCTTTAACTGCACACTATATTTATAAATGTTATTTGGAGAGGGGATCAGTTGGGAAACAACGGAGATTTTACCGACCAAAGAAGCTGTCTGTTTGGGCTGAGCGACAAATCTGTCGTATTTCAAGGCCCAAACGATACCAAACTATTCGGGCGCTAAAAACAAAGTAAACTGTGATAAGTTAAAAGGAAAACAGGCCTCAGGTTTGGAAGAAGAGTGCTACATATGTATGGCATGCGTTGGTACAAGAGGAAGCAAAAGCCATTTGTTTTGGCTAAGAAAAGACATTACCCAGAATGACATGGGCGTCCATTTTGTCTTCATGTCTGAGGTCGGGTTGAGGGAAGGTAATTTTTTCGGACCAATGCAGATTTTACTTGGACAACGACGCCAATACAGTTTTCGTGTATGTGTTTGCAGTTAATAACAAACATACAAATACAGCTTCAGTTACATTCTGGGGTTGTATTGGGCCGACTGGACCAGGAGCTCTTGTCGTGTGTGATAACATCAACTCCGAGCGATACTTTGCAGTATTGCAAGACCGTCCTTTGACGGCCATGAAAGGAGTCCTTTTGTTTTCCAACAAGACAACACAAAACTGCTTGTGTCAAAATTTACCAGGATTTACATGAGTCTTCATGGCGTCCGTGCACTTCAATGGCTGGCTGGTTAAAAATAAGAAACTAACTTTATCGAAATCCTCCAGAGATTAAAGAGTCATTGATTAACTCTGTCCTAAACTATTGGTACAATGTTAACCATAAATTCATTCAAAATCTCGCCAAGTCGATGTCCTCTCTCGTCTGTCAGCTGTGAAGAAGAGTCGACGCTATTGTGCAAAGTATTGATGAGTTGGACATCAAAACAGAAGTAAGTTTATTGATACTAATACTGGCTATTGGTTAGTAGATTGACTTGCCATTCATGCATTTCTCATTCGAGTATTACTTTGTTGATCCATATTTCCATCAACATTACAACGGCCTAAAGGCTGAATGTCACTAACCAGCAAATAAAGCCAATTTCACATTCATAGCTGGTTGAAAATCAACAGAACTCAGTCAGAGGATTCCTTGACAAATGTCAAAGTCTACTGTAAAATATGTCTTTGATACGTAAATGTAAACAAGAGATATATTGTAAATTGCTAGTTCAAGTTGTCTGTCTGTTGCCATGACGTTTGCAAACGGTGTCGTTATGAATGGGAATCAAAACAAGGTCGGAAAGCTAAATGAAACTATTTTGCATAACCTTGCCAAGACTGGAAAGAGTGGCCTTTCGATTGGTACATCTTTTGATAGAATCCATTATACTTTATTGATGCGATTCGATTGTTACGTTGTTTGATAGAATATATTATACGATTGAGAATTTATAGCGCAACCAATTCAAAAGGAGATTTGCAGCTATTGGCATCCGCCATATTTATTTCACGTAGGTGCTCAGATACTTTTGGGAAGGTAGTATAGTTAAGCTTCATATCTAGAACGTTGGATGCGGCATGCACTCATTTCATTTTTGGAGTGCTCATCCCTTTGAAGCAAATTCTGAGTTCAACTCCAATGGTAGTCACTCGAGATCAAAATCATTGCAAGGTACTATTACGATTTAACTGTTCATCAGACACTGAGGAATGCATCATAACTTGGTTTCAGAATATCATTGACTTAATTGTGCAATTAGCTATTGACACTTACGTGTCTATGGTCGCATGAATCACGGCCCTGCCACTCCGTCGATAGTTTGCTGTAGAATCGTGAAAATTCTCTGTTGTATGGCAGCATTGCATGTCCTTTTGCAATTTAACGAGCCTTTTAATAGCTTAATGCAAAATTCTCAGACTTCCTTAGTGTTTCGGCATTAGATGGTGGTTACTTTCATTGAAATAATTTTAAACAAGGATATCGATGTTGATCTGATTGGAAATGATACTTCTCGTATTACCTCAAAATTTCAGAGGGGCCTCTTCCCATTGTACAGCTTCTTAAAATATTGCTGTAAAACATCACAGTCAGTGTACGTTAACTAGAAACAATATGCCGTGCTCCTACGTTGAGCACACTGGGTAAGTCTTTCTGGTAAAAAAGCATTCATCATTTTAGATCGATTCATTTCCTTTGTAGTGCAACAGGTCGTCTCAGTAATTGCCATTTCTTGAAAGGATTTGTAGTACGGTTGCTTCTTAGAGAACGAATTATTTGTAAAGCAATCAATGAAAATGAGACAGTCTCCAATAACCTACATTTTAACAACAGTTTTGTCAGTTTCACGGTCCTCTTTGACGGGATTATCGTTGTTTGCTACCTGCAACCTTACAATTCTAATCCTTGCCTTTTAGTTCTATTGACTGCAGAGGCAAGGATTACATCATGAATGGTTTCCTCCCTCATGAATGAGTGTCGTGAAAGTACAAAGACTTTCTTGTCGTTAATGATAGGAGTTCAGTTTCTATATTTCGGGAACGTAAAACTTTGCTTTTCTTAATAAAGTTATATCCAATCTTTTCCGTCTCCTAAAATAACGACGCTATTGAGAAAATGGCAAGAGTTTAATCCCCTTCAGAATCATGTCCGAAATATGTCCAAAGGCGCCAAAACGAGACAAGGCGTTTCTGTCTCAAAGAGACGGGGAGCTATTTGTTTTCTTATACGGCACATTTTGACCTGTTAAGTGACCAATGTTCTACACAATGAAGACTAAATTCTGAAATATCTACGAAATGTCGACTGAGCTATAAAATACTCTTGCAGGCATTGGTTTATCTTCGCTAGTCACCTAAATACCTTCTGGCAGAGGTTGTTAGAGACCTTTACAGATAATTTTCCAATTGATGGTAACTTAAATTTTGGTACTTTTTTGGCCATTTTGCTTTGAACATCTTATGGACGTAGCTTCACTACTGTTTGATGTACTGAATGTTTTGCTCCACTGCCTCCATCCTTAACTGTTTTACCTAAACAGTAGATACACTGAAGTCAATGGCAACCACAATGTGACACTAGGTATTCTCCTGTTAGAGAAGCAGATGTACTGGACAAGCCACTGGTCCTTAAATAGAATTTTTGCAAATATGCGAAATGTCTCATAGGTATACAACATAGTAGAGGCCATGTTCGATCAGAGAGGCACGACTGCGAAGCGCAGTTGAAACGAAGATCTTACACATAAACACATCTAAAAATGTTTCAAGCATCTGTCTGAAGACCGAAAGTTCATCAATAAGTAATAGAACAACGAGAGCCTATAGAGTTTAATGACCAAAGCTCGATTTAATGTCGATATCGTAAGAAAAATAGGAAGACAATAACCGGTGTGGAGGGCATTCTTGATATTCAAGCTGCTTGAAATGGTGCTATACAACAAGGACGCACAGGATACGTGACATCATTTTTAGCTTTGGTGTAAAATTTAATGCGTACTGTGTATTTGATGCACCAACTAGAATCAAATAGATTTTATACTAAGATGAAATAGACTTAGCATCAAAATCAAGTAATGTTATCCAGTCTCTATAATCATCACTAATATATATAAATTGTTATTTTGAGAATGCGCTTCAATTATTTTCCTTGGAAGTGCCATAAATCAGTATTATTACCTGTTTATGAGGTATTGTCATCAACATCATAAACTACTTTTATGGTTTTATAGTAAATTTCAGTAGTCCACCATTTCAAACAGTGCAGTAAAATGCAGTTAAAAAGCATGAAATTAAGAATGTCACCACTTATCAAATCACCCTTGGACGGATAGATACTGCCAAAAAGTTAATTTCATTTTTGCTTTCCCCAAAATATGTCTTCCTCTTCAAGATTATCTTAAGCTTTAAGACCATTGCTTCTTAATACATAAAAAGAAAATAATTTCTTGTTGTTTATAAGTTCTGAACGTCCTTGACAGGTTGTTCAAGGTGGCGCGTTAGGAGCGAGACAATTTAACGTTAATGATAAGTAACTTAATACACATACATAACAAATGACCTTTGCTTAGACATACGTGATAGCTCAGGACTATTTCAATAACAAAGGAACTGTAGTTGCATTAACAGGTAATCAAGAAGGCTCTTAATGGTACAGAACATGAAATTAGCACCAGATAATGCAATGCGTTGTTGCATTTGAGAGCATTTGTTTCACAATCCTCCGAGCACAGCGCTTCAAAACGAAATCGAAAAGTAGGGACTCACATTTTATACCTGGCAATATGGAGTGTCTAATCAATGCTGTGTTGTTTTCATTAACTGGCATACTCAAATCCAAAAACCAAAAGAGTATAATAAAAAAGTCAAATGCCTTTTTTAGTGGAAGCATGGCCTAATGAACCACAGATGAAGTCCACAGTCTGGGTTGCCAAGCATGTTAGATTTCATTTTTGAATTTTTGCTGAAGTTAGGACAGATGTTTTCTGTCACAAGTTATTTCTTGGTAAATAGAAGATGGCACATGCTACTTAACTCTGTCAGTTTATCTCAAACTGCAATGAACTTAGCCGGCCTTGCATCAATTGGTAGGTATGAAGTTCCTCTCACTACTGCTCGATCGCATTTCTACTATTTGAGGAATATGGAGACTTAAAGCTTTTAAATGAAATAATTATTTGGCCATTTCGTGTCCTTTTCGTAAGGGAAGTATTGGTTAATGTGATTGTTCATGAAGTCATTCTGTTCAAAATGCTATTATCTCGTCGTATTTCATAATTTCAGTAAATAATAGTATTTTATATAAAGTACACTCTTTCTCGTACGGCATTTTGGAAACAAACTAAAACAACAGTTCCAAAATCATTCATTTGGTTAGGTATATGGGTAGTAGGTATCGCATCTTAATTAATGTGCACTAACGATTAATTCGAGGCCAGCTAATCACCTTAACGAGACAATTTCAACATCAGCAAGTAAGGATTTGTGACAAAGGCGCCAGAATAATACAAGAGCACAATTATCACCTCTGTTGGCTCTTAATGTAGACATACAGTATGATTGGACAGCGGGCAAACGAATACCATGTGACAACACAACATAAGCAAGTTAACATAATGGAAAAGAGAAAGGTCGCCATAAAACATGAGGCGGATACTCTGCCGGTTATCCTACAAAGATCAGTGATTCCCAACCAGTTTTGGATTATCGCCCACTCAGTGATCAAATTCTTCCATCGTCGCCCCCTTTCTATAAAAGTAGATACAATACACCAAATTTTCCACTATTACCTATTATATACCAGCTATTAGTCCAAACAGCACATGTTGGCGGTAGTGTTTAGTGTATTTTTGAGTACCTTTTTTTAAACGTTAAAGTTCAATTTCTCGTTCTCAATGTGAAGGCCACACTTCTTGGAAGCTTTCAGAAAATTACTTTCCTTCTTAAGGCTATATGTATATATATATATATATATACACACACACACACAAGCACATACATAAAACATATATTTGGTTGATGAGCTATCTTCTCAATCATACCTCGACATTTCTTATGTTACACTATCATTACAACTGGTAGATCTATGATTTTATTAGAAAGTCAATCTGCTGATTTAGTCTTTCATATCTTAAACAGTGTGAAATAAACATTTAATACAAAAGTTTATGTTTTTAGTATTTATTCAATAAAGATCAATGGAATTTCCTCCCAGTCCTATAATAATTACTGTAACCTGATTTACCCAGCATCTAATTTACTGCTTGGACCAACTTGAATGTGTTGGCAAACTTCATGCAGGTATTTGCATGTCACATGATTTCCCTTATATTGTAATTTTGTCTCTTTCTGTCAAATCAATGCAAGTTTGAACATGGCAAAGATGTATCAGATTCTGTGAGGGCTGTATGCAACACAGATGAGGCAGTGTGGTGATAATAATAACCAGGAGATCAATATTTGTTCAAAATTATTCACCAATGCGCTGGCCAGTAAGTCCCATGAAAGTGGGCTTATCTAACCTCATGCAAAAATGAGAGCCAAGAGATGCTAAAAGGGTAAAAATTATTCTTTAATCTTACCAACAGAATGGAGTGGTGTATTGTACATAATATTGATTTTGGTTTCAGGAGTCGTCAATCGTTTTCTGCATGATCCACATATTTTTCAACACACTTAGATAAAGCATTTGGAAGTAACCTTGTAAATTGGAAGCTGGTTGTGCTTGGTACTTGGTAAGGATGCTTGTATAGCACAGGTTGGCAAACATTGTTTCCACAGGTCTTTCTATGTTTAGTTTATTCCTTTAATGGAGATTTTATTGATCATCAACAATCTACATACTTAACAGTTGAAGTATTGAGAGTCAGACAATGAAGGAACAATGTGAAGAACATGTGGATGGTAAGGACTGAATTAAATTAGGTTAGTACATCAAAAGATTGGTTTGAGAAAGATGTTGATCTAGATTTTACTTATTTCAACAGTTTTTTTTCAGTCATCATGCTCTCAAAGAAATGGACTACAATTCAAATATCATTTTCTGTTAATTTGACCCTTGGATAAAATATCAGTAGATTGCTTAAAATGTCATTGGTAGATATATGAATACAAGTGATGGGTTAACATCTTACACTTCAAAAGTTTCAGTTTATAAATGCTTATATATGGCCTGAATTGGACAAGTTTCTCTTCCACAATAAATTGGAAAGTCCAGAAGTTTAATAAGTCATGTATTGCCTACTTCAAACTTTTTAATAGTTGTATTACTGTAGAGAATACTTACTAAATCTATTTCTACTCCTTTTCTTTTTATGACACCCTTAATTGCTGCAGGTGTCTTCTTCAGGAAGGTAAGTAGCACACATGTAATATTCCAAAGATGAATAACTCTACACATTTATTTGATTTTGGAGGGCTGTTGTTTATGTCATCTCATAGTTGTAACATTATTTGCACTACATGCATATGTTCATGATTTAGTTCTAGCTATTATACAGAAAAGTCTTACACAAATAGAATGAATTTGAGAATGCCTGTTAACCATATCACTATTTTTAGCAGTACCTCCACTTTATAATACAAAGCACATGGAGAGGGAAGGAAAAGACAATCTTTGTTTTTGCCATTACATAATGTTCACACATCTGAAATTTTGGGAGATTTAATTAATGTGCTTTTTATAAGGCTCAGTTACTACAGATATATTTATTCATGATAAATATACACAAGTAAAAACTCCATTTGTAACCTATCAATGGTGAAGTCAACTTCCAATGGAAAAGTTACTACTCATTTGTGACTTACTTGCCTTATCTAGATTTACTGAGGCAAAGTGTAATGGATTTGCAGAAAAGTGTGTACATATTTCCAAAGACATTTGTAGTTGCTTTAAATGACTCCTAGATAAATAGCAAAATTACACAACCGGTTGTGAGAGGAATAAGAGCCATGAGTTTGAATATCGCTACATCCCTCTTGAAATTGGCAAGATTAAGGTTTGCCATCAGGTATGATGTGTAGATGGTGCCCTAAAACATTCCAATTTTTTAGAGCCTCTTCCATCTTGTTATAAGAGGCAATAGTTTATTGTTGAAGAACAATATTATGGCAACAAAGAAAACAATGAGGCGCTTGCCCCTTTTATGCTGATGACATAAGTATATTTATGTGGTTACTGCAAGGCATAAAAATAACAAGGCAAGGCAACCTATCAATCAAGGAAAGTCATATTGTTTACATCAGATACATTTTGTTTGTATGATTACTGTGTTTGCATCATGGGTATGGATTTCAGGCTATGATCCCAACAATCCACTGTGCCTCTCAAACATACCTTTTTGGAACACATAGTATTAATGGACTGTGTTATTAACAGGTTTCCATTACTATAATGACCAATACTCTGATTTCATTGGTATTCAATAAAATCTGTATAGTGAAAAACTTGTTCAAGGAAAATATCCACGAAGGAAAATATCTCTAAATTGAAAATCCACCCTTATTTTTACTAGGAAAAAGTTCACTCTTGAAAAAATCCACTTATGTGAAAATGACAAATTCAGGGAAAGACCCTATTCATATTGATATTTTATTATTTTATGATTAATAATATGATATATTGTATTACATTATTATAAATAGGCCTACTGTATTTATAATAATTTTTAACAGCTATTTATTATTACTTTCAGTGTTAACACCTTGCCGCCAAATGTTATTTCAAGGGAAATAGACACAAAGTTATATGCTTCACACTAATTGTGGCTTGTCCATTGCTTTCAAGATTTTGTTAGTCATTAAGTATCATATACTGTATTTTATCTCGAAGTATTTCTCTCCATCAATGACCTTGTGTTTAATTATGTTACTTTGCCACTGTGCACACAGTCTATGTTAGCTTTAAGAATCTGAATAAAATATTCATATATTATAGAGGATGATATTTAGAGTAAACTACTGATCTGCTGTTATTTTTCAGTAAATAACATACTGTGGTGCTAGTCATTGTTACGTTATGTACTTACAACAAGTTTCATTAGGACTAAGCGCAAGATTGTAATCAACCTCCCTTAGAGATTGTGTAATAAATTGTAACCTCACTTTTAACTTACCTTGCTGTTTTCTCAATGATTCGATGTGATAACACGTCTCCGAACGACTCGTCTCTTTTATCTAAATATCTCAACTTTCCACGCAGCAACAAGCACAACAGTCATCACTGCTTAATACTATTGTTAATATGGCATTTTTTGTAGTTATTATGTCTGTGGACTCAAAATAAATTTCTAGGCACAGGCTATTCACTGTTCCCCGTTTTTGCTAATTGGTATGAATGTGAAATTCACTGTAGTACACTGTAATAGCTAACTTGTCAACTTGATGACCATGTCATTGAAATTCCTGACTAGTTTATGATCCGGTAACTTATACTTGATAGAACAAATCTTTGTTTTGGTGTACTTGCTGAGGTATGGCCAAAATTGGCAGTAAAAAGCTGCTGTTGATTACACCATGCAGAAGCAAAGAAGCTAGGAGTATCTGGAAGCTTTACATACTCAGTTTTTGAGTATTGTAGCTGGATAGTTTACTGTAGCTTGCATACTTCATTGATACCACTTGAGTTTTCATTGGTTTAATCTAGACTAAATAACTTGTAATTGGCTAAATTAGGCTTATGATTGGCTGATAACTGGTACAAAACAAGCTCCATAATACCTGCACAGCAAGAGAAGTTAAATGACCAAGAGATATATTTTGATGAAGATGTTACTAATCAAATACTACTAATTGCCCCTAAAAAAATAACTAGTGAGTTAAATACTCCAGCCCTGATATGTTTTACCCTGTAGCACTTACTGCTGGATTTTATGTCTTGTTTTCCCAGCATCATGTGTATGATGTGATTGTGTTATGAAGATGTAACAAACTGATTAAAAAGCATGATTATGTGAACTGTATAAATTTGAGACTAATTCTCTTCATGTCATGGTAGGCTGTAGTGAATAAAGCCTTCAGGTAATAATGATCAATAAATAGTTATCAAGGTACTTCATCAAAATATGATTGTTCAAAATTTGAGGGGTATTTGCTGTCCTTAAGGTCATTTTCACATAGATGGCTTTCTTCTGGAGGTGTGTTTTTACCAACTAGTGGTAAAGGTGGATTTCACTTTAGGGATGTTATCCAAGGTGGATTTTAACTTAGTGGATTTTTCCTAGGACAATTTTTTCGTTAAGGACATTTTATAGGTTTGGGTTGTACTGGTAGGGATTTTTACCCTTTCGATTTCTTTTTAATGTTTATATGAGCATCACAAAATCAACAATAATACCTAATAAAAAGGATCATTTATGGTCACAAAAATCCCAGTTTTGTTAAAGTAACTGATAAGAATGCTTTAAACTGTTTATACATGGTAACAGATTTATGACTACAGGCACATTTTTACATAAACAAAAAGCATACATTTTATATGGGGGTCATTCAAAAAGTACCTACGCTCTGGGGGGGAGGGGGTATCCCTAAAGCGCACGAAAGCGCACATGGGGGAGGGGGGTGTTAATCCTAAAACGTACGTACGCTTTA
>JAAAKL020007080.1:0-17270 GCA_010016065.2 Carybdea cf. marsupialis auct. non (Linnaeus, 1758) | reverse complement strand
GTCAGACGAAAAAAGCTTTTAAGTACAAAATGAATTCGCTATTTCGTGCAGTTTTATTATTCTGTACCATCAACAAATTTTTCGAATTAAATTACTATGAGGTGTAACTTAAGAACAGCGGTTGGTGTTTCTATTGCCATAAATAAATAGAGGATTTCTTAAATTAGACTACCCTGTGCATTAAGTGTGCTACTTAAGTACAAAAAACAGCGCACCTTGATCACCAATAACTCTTTTGCTATCGTGGCAGAGCTTATTCCTATAAGTTGGCTCCAACAGTCATCAAAAGCCTGTAACCTATAAAAGCTTGGTTGGTTCCATTCTCGATGTTTCCGTTGAAGAAATCTTAGTTTCTAAATGATAGAAAGAATAAGAAGTCAATATTTTAAGTAATAAAATGATCAATAAAACAAATCAAAATACTGATGGTTAGTCTCTGTGTTCTTTAGCAACAAATTCGGACTTTTTTAAGTGGAAGTTATACGTTACTGCAAAATAATTTAATGGGTATTTACCTCCTATTGCCCTAATGACTTTAGACAGGAGAGAAACAATTGAGGGGAACATTACAGTGGTCAAGATAAGAGATCTGTGATGTTCACAAACAATATTGAGATAACTCTAATCGCTATTTGTGAAACACTTTGATGCTGATTGTTGATTGGAATGGGTGGAGTACGTTATTCATGGCAATCCGTACAACCAGTATGCCAACCCTTAAGCAAGTCAAAAGACCACAAATCATCACATATGCCTACGTGGTAATGCACTGACAGACACAAAAACAGGACATATGGAACGCATCTGCTTTCTTTGAGTTGTCTGGATGCCTGATACGGTTGTAGAGTGTCCATTATCATACTTTGGCTGCTCGTATGTTAAACTGTTTCACTGCTGAGCAGGAAGGATCTTGGTATTTAACCACATATCATTGTATCAAAGTGCTATGCACTAAACAAGAAAAATGCAAAGAAACTTGAAGTCCTTTGTTTTAAATCTGACATCATGGAAAGCCAACTGTGATTTGTGCAATAAAATGGTACATTTGTTTTGAAAAGATACCTATTAGATCGTGTCTGCAAATAATAAATTACTCAGGTACTTCAATTTTTGAGAAGAATTTTATACCATAGGTATAAATAGGATTTTTTTCTGAGGCTGCTCTAGAACTACTAGCAGCAAGGTCCAAAGATTATGGTTTGTGGAATGGCCTCGAAGTAAACAGGATAACTGCACATATGTTTTTACCAAACACGCAGCCTCTCACCAAAAGTAGCATGGTCGAGCTGGAGAGTTTTCCCACAAAACCAAATAACCCAAACCATAAGATGATCAGGCTTTGTCACCTCAAAAGTCAGCAGAACATTGAATGCCCATGGTGGCTGAACAAAAATTGCATTTATAGTTCTTTCATAGGATGTAAATTGGTATTGCTGATCTGCAATAACAGCACCTATTCTGTCTCTGACTTTCTTCAATATGACATGAAAAACAATTTGGTAACATGGCCTATTAGGTTGACCATGTGATGCAGGTCATATTTCTTTGCACCAAGCACTCTGGACTCAGAGATTGATAAACAATGACTTCCACAACTCTTGCAGAAATATTCCCTTTGTGTATATTTCCTTGCACATCTCTGTTATCATGTCTACAACTACATCCTCTAGTGATATTGTTTCATATGACATATTATATTGTTCACCTGCCTTCCAAAACTGCATTTTTTTAATATGTGAAAATTGGAAACTAGACCCACTGGAGACTCACTTGAGCTGCATTACAATTCATAATGTCATAGGGCCGCAGCTCTTGACCCTCCAAAACCAAGGATAAGATGTTAAGCCCTTATACTTCAAACTCAGATGTGATAAGCAGTCATAATGCATGTTCACCTATTTTTCCATTAAATGTAAATTATTGACAGGGCTACAAACTAGTGCAAAATCTGTACATGAACCCACGCATATAAAAGATAAAAGATAGATGACTTATTACATGGATGAAAAATACTGTCCTTCTGTTTAGTTGCTAAGGCTGCATTGGAGATCTAAGGGAGCAGGTTTGTTGGAAGGGTGCTCCTCTATCACTGCTTACACAATGATATAATCAATTGCCCTCTGACCTTTTTCCTTGAGGCGATATGTCTTAGACGTTATCAGAACTGCAACAGCTTTAACACACTGATCAACATGTAGTTTCACTTTGTGATTTCACAGTCTTATCAGTTCTGAAAAATTTTGGTGGAAACCTAAATAAGCAATGCTAAAATGCATTTCTGTGTGACTGTCTGACATCAAAACTGTTGAAATGTTTTAGATTTTAAACTCGAACTATGATGCCAAGCTGTGACATTCCCAGAAAGGGTTGGTTTACATGAGCCTGAAATAATGTGCCACATCACTGGAGTCAACGTAGCTCCAAATGTTATAGGAAATTCAGCTTCTCCATATATTGTGGTAGGCATGTATTCTCTTTCTTGTTGATGGAGTAAATTTAAATCAGTCATTCCAAATTAACAGATCAAATAGATATAAAAAATGTGCTATCTTCTTATTCCTTTTTTGAGCTCAAATGAAATATAGTAACAGTATCATTTTTAAATTAATAGAAAACAGAAGCACTATAAATGGTGTTTGCTTAATTGAGAATTTAAGACCAAATTGTGGCTTTGCCTTTAACTTACGCTATTGCACACTAGCATCACATACCCGTTTTAAATCCTGCTCTATCTGTGGTAAAGTATTTGCCTCTATAGATGTTGGAAATTCCTTCCCCTGCTTACCAATAACCTCTGATTGGAGTCTTAGTTGGCTCCTGTACTGATCTTTTTTTGTTGGATATGTATGATGCATTGCAACAAATTTATAGTGATGAGGCGCATCCTGACCTTGATGTTTGCCTGTACATCCAAGTGAATAAATAAATAACCATCAGAAGAGATAGAAAGAATTGGAGAGCACTACCTAATTATCAACATGAAATGGACAAAAGGATATTTAATGGTTAAGTAAAGTAAGTAGTGAAAGAGAATCCACCTGAATGTTTCAAAGAAACAAAATTTTTATGCCATTTCATTAATATATAATGGATTCCCATTAGATTTTGAAATAAGAGAGGTACATTTCTACCACCCTTGCTTTAACACTATTGATGCATACTGTGTAGTCAAATAATGGAATCACCAAAGCCATATCCATTGTTTTAAGTGATACCACAATAGTCATCATGTCAGAATGTTTACTGTATATTCAAAGATGGTATCATACTTAGATTCCAAATTGTGGGGCATGAAGGATATAACATGTCAATGCTTTAACAACTACAAACTTATAAATGACACAAATTTCCTTCAAATATAGGCCTATAAATACAGTGCAGAAAGACTCATATGACAATAGAGATAAAATGGTTCTTGATTTTTTAACATTGCACAGGACGTTTGCTGTAAGGAATGACTATACTTTGCCATTCTTGTTAGGCCTAACTGCTGTTTGCCATTCTTGTTACTGCTACAGGCAATGAGGATAGAAACATCAATGCTTTCCATCATGTATGCTGCAGCTAAGGTTTAACAAGGGTAATTATCTTACTGCATCAAATGAAATATTGAGCTGGGAAATCTGGAAACCATTAGCAAATTACTATCCCACTGCTATTAATGGCACTGAAAAACAGCTGGGTATATCTTGGGATCATAGATCTATATTACCTTGCTCCCTCTTCTTGGCTCCTGCTACTTTATATTTACACATTTCATTCCTCTTCAATCGAACAGTTGCTATATTTGCTTCAGCACCTCTATGCAGAAACACATGCACCTCAAACATCCTCCTGAGCCCCAAACTTGACAAACATAAGTTACTTTAGTTTGTTAAGAAACAAGTCAATTGCCAAAGATGTAAATATTCTTTACATGAAAAAAATCAAAGCTCTGCAACTAAAAGGCAAGCAACAAAATACCTTTAGTAATTGGAAGCATGATTTCTGGTATACTTAGTTCTTGCGTTAAAACATTATCAGCTGGTAGTTTTCTGTCTTCATCAAGGAATGAAGCTCCATCGCTGCTGGTGCTTCTTGAATTCAGGAGCTGCTCACTGATCCTAAGTTTAGGTATGCTTCCTGTTTGGAGTAAAATCATTTCCCCCATTATATATATAATATGCATACATTGGGAAATAACTGCACCAAAGAGAATAATGTACGTAATAATGTAAAAGAAAGGTCAATGTAAAAGGCAACACCTATACTAAATATATTGAATCATGGGTACAGATTGCTGTAAGAATGTGGGGGAGGGGGGCAAAAGAATCAAACTTGGACCACTTGACATGTCTGGGCCCAAAAGTTGGCAGATAAAGCAGCTATTGTTCCCAATCCTGAAAAGTGAGGGGGTGAGTCCCCACATCTCCCCAAGAAACTCTCCCATGCATTCAATGCACGTGGTAAGTATAAATGCAGTGGTATGTGTGTACACAATTTACTAAATAGAGGATGCTATGAATGGAAGAACCAAAGTATCACTTTATGGAGGTGGGATTCTTTACAAGAGCAGTTTATTGCTGACAACACATAGTTAGGCCATGTTTTGTCAATCATCACCTCTAGGCACTCACTTATACATTTCTACACAAATTGAGAAAGATTACTTTGTTTATGATACAATGAAAGTGGGAATAGCTGAAAACCTTCTAACCATGTCACAGTAGAGACAAGGCAATTAAGCAATATGGTTAAAAGGATGTATACAATAATCAGATAGTGTTACACATTTATTAATGACTTTCTAACAAGATTGCACCTTACCCTATGTATGATGCAGCAAAGCAAGAGATAAATCACACCTGTGTATATATCAGGCCGGTGCTAAAACACCCTATGGTTATTAAAGTATATTTCCCTTTAATCATTAACATATAACACATAATGCAGCTAAAACGAATGTTTCCTTTTATTGGCTCCACAACCTTCAGATTGCCGTAGTAACAGAGCCAAGTTTAACCAGTCAGTGTTAATAAACCTTTATGTTCTAAATTTACTGGAATTTGATTGCTTTTGCTAAATTTCAGGTTCAAATTGGAAAAATCTTAAGCATATTGAGCGTAAGCCCAATTCAGCTGTATGCTTATAAAAAGAAAAAAGGGTACCTCCTGTTCCTAGCATAAAGTTGACCATTGTTTCTGTCATGCCCCTTGTTTCCACGTCCACCTCTTCATTATTATGGTTTTTCCTACCAGGCTTGCCAATGCTAGACTTCTTTAATCTGATAAAAGCAAATGACAAAGGAAGCAATTATTGCTGCCAAAAATATCTTTCCTATTAGTTGACAAAGACAATGATTACATCAAACAACATGGTTGGCAAGAACGTGACCAACATTTGGTACTACTTAAACTGAAAGGTGAAGGTAAATGCCATCTACTATTGTTACTTTAGTGCTTGCTGTCATTAGTGAATGAATACCATAAGGAGAAGTTCCCCATCTTGTTGTTATTAAGTAAATAGGGCATGGAGACGGTAAATGTCTGTCAAGAACCAGTTTGAGGATAAGAAAATTTTGGGTAGTGTAAGGGTCAGTTTCTACCCCATCATCGCAGCAGAGGCATCGGTATTGATGGTATCCATTTTTTCCGAGATGCATTCTGATGTTCGGCTGCCAGCTAGTGTAGGCTCAATCATTATACACTCAAAATAGGGTAAATTTAAAGATTGTTGACGGTCTACCAGCCAAGGGCCCCTAATGGGTGATGGGGCAGACGTTGAAAATATCCTAATCCACAGTAGTACCGGTAAGGGATATTGCCACTACGGTAAGCTCTGATCTTAAAATGATAACAGGAAAGCTAAACCCGCTGCTACCCTGAAATTTTCCGTACAGTGGAACTTCAGGTGGACCTACTCGTATCACAAAGCCAACTGGTTGACATATTTGATTACTATTCAGATAAAGGGATCAACCTACCGTAGTATACTAGTGTAGTATAGTAGGCTATAGGGCCTAGGGCCACGAACTTACTTCGGTAATGGCTTGGTCGTTGTTTCCCATGGCACTCGTATACTTGCTTCTGGATTCCATAACTTGTTCTCGTTTAAATGCCCAGACACTATCTTTTTAACATCTTTTCTGTGCACATTTGCCACCTTGTCTAGCAAAACACGCAAATCTCTATGCTGTTTCCCAGAATTGAGTGCCATTTTGTAACTTATTGTCCTGTTTGTATATTATTGTAAACGTCTCCCAACGCTACATCAATGTTAGCTCGTAATGGAAACGAGGTATATCAATGCCTGATGTAAAGACGTCCATCTGCACAACAAACCGATTCCTTATGGAACCTACATGTATCGGATCAATGTTTCAAACAGCCTATCTGAGAAAACTGCCACCAAGAATTCTTAGCCTAAGAGAGGTAAGTATTTCATAAAAATAGCATTGTTGTCTTTCGCTTTTCATGCTTATCAACTTCAGCCTATATTTTAAAGAGATAAAATCGATCAATTGGTGCCATTATTACAGCAGCTACAACTTTTTGCGTTCATGTTTGATATTCTAAGCTCACGATACAACGGAGAAACTTATAATTTTACAAGACACCGTAGGAGTATGGAAAAATTACGAATCTAGATAGAAAAGGGCCTACTGGGAATCATCTACAAACAAAACGTACGAAAATTGTAATGAAAGGTGAGAGGAGATCAAGTGGAAGTTAACACAAGTTACTACAAGTAAGGAATTAAAACAATAGAAAAGAAAATCCCATTTGTTGGCTACTCAAGCTTGAATGCTACTCCACTTTTGGAAATAGGTAGGCTTACGTGGATAGAAAGTTATAAGTTAGTAGTTCATGGAGACAAAATGTCAAAATCGTCCAAGGAAACATTGCATCCAATAGTCTATCTGTACTCAAAACAGCAGCGCAAGAATCGGTTGAAAGCTGAACCGTCAATTATAGTCTAATTCTGAGACCTATGATATATCAAGGAACTTTATTAGGTCTGTGACAGAGGCTAGGCCCGAAAAGTTTTCAAAATACTTAAGTATCTAGCATAAATTAATTTAGTGTATACCGGTATCATAATTACAAATACCGTAGGCCTATAATTCAAATTTCTACCGTATATGATAGGTTATTTTAGGTGGTCTCCGAGGATTGGCATGACGCGGAGACTATTGTAATAGGCCTTGAAAGCCTTGTTTCGACAACACTTGGTTTTGTTTAGGACTTCAATCCAATGACTTTCATGTAGCGTATGTCAGAAATCCATACGAATTGGAAAAGTAATTTTCTGATATGTCATACCCTTGATAGAAGTTTTCGTAGATTATGTGGGATTGTTTAAGAAGCCAATCGTCTTGAAAGCTAAAAAGTGATGAATGTCTGAATATATAATAGTGATATATATATATATATACATTGATCAATGACATTTCCGGTTTTTTATACATTTTCCCTTGTATCCCACCACCACTCTCACTCAATATTTCCCTTTAGTTCCTATTACGTAGAGAAGTTGTCAGCTTATACAGATCACTTATGAAAGCAATCAATGTCGTAGAAGATGCCGAGTATAAGAAGCAGCTAAAGGATTGGGTTAGGGAAGAATTTAGAGCCAAGAAGGGACTTGAAGACGAAGTATGAACAATTAATGCTATATCTTCGTTATATAGATCAGTTTCTCTTTGTAATTCCATTATACAGGTATGTTGCTTTTGTGCTGGCCACCTCAAACACTGTTCAATGAGTAATTCATGTGCATTTATACACTAGGCAGTTTACCTCGCACTTATCACTACGATCTATACATGCATCAAGTGGATAATCGGACACAGGAATCATTGAAACATTTCTCTGACTATGAGTGAAGATCGTTCCCACGTAGACAATTGTGTCACATTTTGGTGTGCAGAACGACCTCTTTGCAGGCTTGCAATAGATGCAATCCCTTATTTGTTTAAAATTGTAAATTTGATAAGCTTGGGCGTGCTGAATAATAGAAAACTGCTTCACGCTATATTAATCAAGAAATCAGCCCTTTCTGGCGAACTGGTCATTGTTGTAAGCTAGCTCAGTGTGTTCAGATGCTACAGTTACTATTTGGCATGTCACTGAAACGTCTGGTGATATACATGTTTATTTCCAGATTTACAAATTTTAGACAGACTTCGTGTGAGGTTTACAGCGCTAAAGGAGCAATGTTAGCTAAGTCTGCCTATCACTTGCCTACCAATGAATTTTCTTTCTTAAGATCAGGTAAACGAATTAAGTAGCACATTTCTTCTCCTGTTTGTCCATTATTGTCTTATGAAAGGAAACATCACCTTCAGTACCAAAAGACGATGAAAAGTCAGATAAAAGTATTTCTTTTACACGGATGATCGATGATTGGTTCCAAGCAGAACATCAGTCGTGCACTTCAATTTTCTATTACCTTTCGTACCATGAAGAGTGTTGGATCAGCCCTGTCTTGGATGGGAAATAGTTGAAAGAAACTATTTTACTCTACTGTTTCACATATAAAATTGTATCTTGTAGAAAAGGCTTCATCACAAAGTTACTTTTAATGCTGGGGAGATCTTATAGCAAGTTTATTTACTGTAAAGAGCAAAACAAAACAAAATGCCACCTTGAGATTAGAGTGTAGGTATGTTACGGTATTTCGCCTGCTAAAAGTAAATGGACTATCACCTCCAGCATATCAGCGATTGACGGTCCTCTATCTGCTGTTACTGCTCACTTACAAACCGTATCCCACGTATTTAAAGACATTGTCAAGACACAAACAGACTTCAGAGTTCTAATTAAGGAGGGACTTGTCGTAACACTCAAGGACCCTATTCTGAATAGAACAGAGAAGTCATGTTCACAAGTCTTCTTTACTCACATGTTTCTCATTTGCATATGCATATGTGTTATGTATAGTTTTGATATTCTCGTGAACTTCTTTATGATAGTAAGATTGATGTTTTTGTTTTATTTAAAATATGAGTTTGAAGCGAAACTGTCATTAGTTCTCTTTTAAATAAATGAGGAGTTACTCGTAAGATCCGAAGAATCTTGATGTTACAGTAAGGTACATGGAATCAACGGAAATGTCATCCCTTCTGTGAGTTTATTTCAGTGAATCTCATTGAAGGTACTTGTTATGAGGAGCGATCTTTTCCCAAAAGCAAAGAAAAAAGAACACGAATATGGTTTTCTACCACAGTTATGTCATGGCATCCATACGTAAAGTCTACCCGTTACACTCAGTTACACACACTAACCTCTAAAAACACTGGATGGAGCGTCTTTCATCTCAAAGTGAGGTCAGTCGTTGGATGCCATTTCAGTCCCCATCAAGCAAAGCTGGTGAACAATGTTACGTAACATGGCCGTCTTTACGGTACAATTTTAAATTATGGGGTTAGTATTCGTGACCACACTTTTTCGGTGTTGGAAGCAATTGGATTGCTAGATCCAGTCCTTTTTAGAGATTAGTAGTTACACATGACTACTTACATATGCAAAGGTGACTGACACTAGTATCATAACAAGAAATATACTATAAACTTTAGATAGACAGAAATTCATGACAGTATTTTCCACTATGGAATGGCCGAGGGGGTGGTTGTCACTATTTTCAAGTTCCCAATGTCTGCTATGTTAACTTATCAAATTGTTCACCATGACGGTATTTGCACACTACACATGATTGGGTTTTAATAAAGTGCCCCATCCCCACACTTCAAATCAAAGACAGCAGAATAATCGTCAACCTACCCAACGATAGACTCTTAGATAACAGTCGGTAATTCAAACGAAGATTACAAAGATATCTTTATAAGGCGTTCTTCTCACCAGAAAAGACAAATAACGGCATTTCAGTCATAATCTACAGAAAACCAACGAACACTGATCGATGTCTCAAAAACACATTATACTATCCAACCTCAGCTCAAACTAGCGTCATCATCATTTTATTGGGAAGAGGAAGGAAGATCATAACCGATCCTGCCGTCCCGCCTACAGAAAATCAACACTTGAAAGACGTCCTTGCGCACCACGGATACAGTCCAAATGACATCAAAGCAGCCTAGAGGGAAAAGAACACACGAAGTCAGGAACAAGATACTGTTACCCTGAAGCATATAATGTCTTCTTTACATCAAAGACACAAATGAAACCATCAAAAGAACCCCTCAGCAACACAATATCCGATGTTCTTTTCTTCAAAGCCTCTATCTTATACATGATATTATCAACCCCTAATCACCCTGTCCCTACTGAAGAAACCAACAGCATCCAATGCGAATGAAGATGCAACTAGTGTCCAGCAACTTACAATGATGGATCAACACGTCCTTTAGGTGAAAGGAAAGGAGAACACAAAAAGTATTTGAAAAACGAGATGTGAAAAGCCATGAGATTTGGTACACTGTTGGAAAAATGACCTTACTTTTGATTGCGGAAATAGTAAGATACTAGACAGAGATCAACACAACAACCAGGAATATCAAAGATACCACTCATTCTCTACACTACCACAACAATACCAACATATTGTCCTACAATCTCGAAGAGAAAATATGAAATACAAAATCAGCAGGACACCACTTATCCAACTAGTTTGATCCCTACTTCAAAGCCAGACACGCCAGAGTCTAATAGCCTGAAGATGGGAGAAGTTGCTCTCCAAAGGTAGCTCAGAAAAAACTCACGGCATGATAAACATCTGCTATCTATGGTATCAACAAAGTGAGCAAGTGTTAGAACATTTAAAACTACTCATATACCATGTAAAATTGACACCAAACATGAGTTAGGTTCTAAGCAAGATTTTATGGAAGATAGCATTTTTCTGAAAATGTTTTTAAGTACATGTAACATGTTATTAGCAAGGAGACGTAAAAAAATTAAAGAGCTCTCTCAAAAATCCAAAATTGATAAACGTCCTCCGTTTACTTATTAGGCCGTTAAATCGTGGACAAATTGAAGTTAAGTTTTTGCTTAATTTGAGTGAAAATAGATGAAATCACGCAAGACACTTGCCACATGAAAGAAGTGTCCATTTCTTGGTATTATTTGTTCTCTAGTAACTGGGAGGTCTGGCATGTAAGGTGTAAAATGCTCTTTTTCAAGTTTATTATTTTGGAACGGGGTTGTATGTAGTGCACGAGTGCAATCTTTTGGCTTCACAACTGCATAGTTTGTATAGAATTTAAGATACAGGCCTTCAAACACGAACATTTGTAGTAGTGCTGTTGTAGGGAAACCCCTTTGAAGAATAACACAGAAACAGAGAGAATCAGGCAAGCATCGGTAACGCTTTTTCGGGGAGTACTGATTTGTTTCGTCTTGTGACATAATTTGATCATATCAATATAGCAATACGGCTGCGAAGGTTCACAAAATGACCAATTTTCGTCAAAAATCGATGTGACTTGTCATGATATGTGAGTGTGGTAAAGCTAGGACATCCAATTACGAAAGTACTCCCTTTGTTTCCTTTCAACAAAAGGGCGTCTGAGATTTTGTTGTTGTTTAATTCAAGTGTGCTTCTAAATTATAGTGGGTTCTATACGAAGTCTCCGGAAGTGTCTTGATTCATAACATTTACTAAACATTTACGACATGGAATAGGACGTTATTTCTATCTTTCAGCTGCTTACTGTTCCGCCCCAACCCTGTGGCCCATATTCGTGTGCCAATCCCAGTATTTTAAGGTTTGTGCAAGATCTAAATATAGGCACCAATTGGAATGACCGGTTATTATTTTATGTTGCTAATGTTGTTAACTGATAATTACTAACTTCATTTGAAATGCCTTCTCTTTTTTGCAGATATCGATAAGAATGGAAATTAAAAGAGGCCATTTATCGCTACGAGAGATTTCGTCGGCAATAAGTATGTCAAGATAGCACGAATGATTTAGCCTCAGTTGTATCGCATGAACAATCAACAAGTATAGCTTGTATAAAATATAATCTTTTGTATGTTATGGTGCTGTTTTATAACTATTGTTTGGTGAAGGAATAGTGTTTAAAATATGCTCCTTTCTATATCTTTAGTACAGCTTTCTCCTTGCGAATGTTTTTGTTAGTTCGGCCGCTATTGTGGACTTCTTTTACAACGGACTTCTTTTCAGTCGAAACTTTAAGATCGAGTATGATCTTGGTCAGATATAAAATCCATTGAATCAGGGGACAGAAACTGTTTCAGCGTGTACCCTTTAGTAAATTCTGCTGCTATTCAAATACTTCATTGTAGTTAAATCTGTTCATATTTACCTACCTATTTACTACATTATCGTTTTAATAGAACTGTAAGGCTACTACGTCCTCTGTCGAACACCGACAAGTTTATGGTGATCGACTAGATTGATAGACCATCGTAAGATTTGCTCAGTATGAAGTTTTGTAACTCATTTTCATACTGGTGCATAGTAACATTTTCCCCTTATGTTGAAATTAATGGTTGTATGTAATCCGAGCGTTCAAAATTATTTATGGAAAAATTTGACCACAATGGGACAATGTAGAACATTTGCTACATATTCCAAATCACTTCCGAATATCAGAAATCCGTATTTTTTTAGTTCTAAAGGCACTATTGGATACAGATAATAATAGTAACGCAAAGAAAAAGTTTCTAGCAGTCAGATTTCTGATAAGCTACTTTCAAAACACAGTTGGGTATAAGTTTCATTGATTTCTCATCAATTCCAATTCTGACGATCTTGTACTCTGGGGAGTGTCAGACGAAGAAGGCTTTTCAGCACTTAAATGTTTTCGTAATTTCATGCAGTTTTATTGCTTTGTACCACCAACAAACTTTTTAAGGTTTGCTATAGTAACGAGGCCTCTTTTTGGCCGAAGTATATTCTTTGGCTAGCTGAAAGTTACGTCCTCTAGAACACGAGGGATTGGAAAACAGAAGGTTTGGAAACATAGGGTTGAAAAAGTAAAATTAAGCTTTTCTGTGTCATGTGAAAATGGCCATTTTCATGAAAAATTTAAAAGCCCTTTAGATTAGAGGAACATCTTTCTGTCTGAAAATGTCTTCTCGTCTAGCTGACATTGCCTGCTTCTTCCTTTTGAAAGCGCTGGATGGGAAGGAATATGTTCGGGTATATAGACCTGCAAAGGTAAGGTTAAACTCTCCTCTTTCATCTCGAAATTAGCTATTTTCAAGAAGAAACATTTAGCATTTCGAGGTCTAGTAGAGTAATTAGACTTCTTTCAGCCCGCAAAGGGCTTATAATCTAGCTAGGCATGACCTTGATTACCTTTCGAACTCCCAGGATTGGACGAGAGCCCTTATGAACCATAGGCCTACAAAAGTACAATGGGCCCTTTTTGGTCTCGTTCTCTCTCAAAATCAGCTATTTTCAACGTGAAATATTTAACCTTTAGAGGTCTACAAGAACAGTCGGGCATTTTTCAGCTTCAAAAAAGCTTCTGGTCTATCAAAGATTGGCCTGTTTCCATTCGACAACGCCGGATCGAACAAGAACAGCCATTTTCAAGAAGAAAAAATTGACAAATTGAGGTGTGCTTGACCAACGAAATTTCTTACAGCCCGTCAAAACCGTTTGCTCTAGCTGAGAATCGGTACGGTTTCCATTCGAGCAAGTCGATTAGATAGGTGCAAGTTTGGAAACACAGGTTTGGAAATGTAAGACTGAGATTTTCTGTCTCGTCTCAAAACCAGATATTTTCAAGATGAGATACTTAATCTGTAGAGTTGTGCTAGAGGATTCTTTGAGCCTGAAGGAACCTACTGGTATGACTCAGAAACGTCAAGGGCTTTTTTTGTAAGCTCCGGATCGGCTACGAATACGTTTGCAAACATAGCCCAGACAAAATGAGATTTAGCTTTTCTGTCTCATTCAAATAAAAAGCCATTTCCAGGATAAAGTATGTAGCATTTGCAGATGCGCCAGAGTAACGATGTCACGTTCAGCTTGAAGAAACGACAGAGAAGGGCCACGGTTTTCTTTCGAACGGAGCGAACCAGACAGAGGCACATTCGTAAATACAGGCCTGAAAACATCGAGCTTTCCTGTTTCATCACGACAAAAGGCATTTTTAAAATAAACTATTGACGGTGAAAGTGTGCTTATGCAGTGAGGTCTTTCTCTGTTTGAAAGAACTAACTGGTATACCTAAGAAGAGCCACATTTGTCTTTTGCACCAGCTGAATCTAACAGGAAGTTGTTTGGAGAAGTAAATCTACAAAGTATGATTGAATTTTTCTGTCTCATCAAGGCATGACTTTGTCACTTAGAATACCACAGCCTTACACAGCTTAAAACAACCATCAGAATTGAAGAAAAATGATAGGGAGACCTTTCAGTAATACCCCGTTTAGAATTGACCCTTTTCGGAAATAGAGGCCATTAAATTCAAGGCTAACCTTGATTTGTGCCATCTTAAAATGCCCCCTTTTCAATGTTTTTTTCTGTGTCACGAATAATCCTGCTAGCGTGTTGCGGCTTCCTGCGTACAGCTATCAGCGACATTCTGAGCTATGGCAAAATAATGGGAAAATGCGTTTGTGCGATTCGTATTAGATGTGAACTGTTGGTCAATAAGAGGTCAGGAAAACATCATTGATCGTGGTGTGTGTTAACTTTACATGATATATTTCAAACATATGAATGTTGGCATTGATCGCCGTGCTAGAGCGTAGAGGTACCCATTATTAGCAAGTTTGTAAGACTCAGATTAGAGATAAGGTGCTCCCAAATAGAGACTAGGAAAAGCAATTTTGACCTTGGTGTGTATCACCTTAAATTTCACTGTTTTCAAGATGTCCTTGTGTGCAATTTAAAGTGCTGGGATAGCGTCCCGCCTTCTCAGAGCTGTAAACAACCTTTAAATTTACGAGAAAATAATACGCCAACCTGATCTTATGGTTTTAATTCGACGTGACGTTTTTCTCAGATTGAGGCCATTTAAAGCAGGGTAAATCTTTGAGTGTGTTTTTTTTTGAAAACTTGATAAATTTTAGATGTAACTATTGGGATTTAGAGTGCTTTTTCATGGTCTCGGCTTCCTGCAGGCTGAAAAAAAAAACCCCGATGACCTACTACATAGAGGGAGACTGCGACGCTTTTGCTGCAGTGCAAGTACCAACTATATTATTTTAAAATCGATCATTTCCAAATCAGCATCCAGCACTTCAACCTCACTTTTCAATGCCTCTATTTATGGAAAAGTTGATATTGATTGCAAGTTTTATAAACCTGTTTACTTGCACTTCTGTCTTAGTTCTAAGTCTTTTTTAAAACATGAGGCACTACAGCAGCACTCTACATGCAATATTGCATGTTGAAAATCGATCATTTATAAATGAGGACACAAGAGGTCAGTCTTACCTTTTCTATGCCTCCACATAGTAAGAACCCGATTACTTTTCCACCCACATCGGGATAGGGATTTTACCTTTTTTTCTCTGATAAGAGCGTCCGGGAATCTGGACGCAATAGTAGCAACGTCAATAAAAGTAGCTTCTTTTCAAATGAGGACACACAAGGTCGCCTTCGTTTCACAAGGACTCCATTTCCAAAAATTATCTTTAATGAAAGCCGTCCAAAGGATTTGCTTATCATTTTGCCTTAGTTTACAAAGTGAGCAAAGCGACTATAGCTCTATCCTAAATAACATCTGATGCATTTCAATACCTGACCATTGGACACATGACTTTTCAAAAGCTATTTTTGCGTAAACGTCTACGTTATCCGAACTGATATCCTTTATCATTTTCTTTCAGTTTATAACCTCTTTCAGAGCTCATGGAAGCTTCCACGCTATAGGAGCACTCTTAGTATCAAATTTGTCATCTTATAAATCGACCATCTCCAGTTGAAGATACATGAGGCAAAAGTAGCTTTTCAAGACTCGTATTTGCAAGAAACTTCATGTGTAATGTACGCCGTCCAAATGGGTTTTATTTTCATTTTTTATTAGATCAGAAGATCTTTGAAAAGTCAGGGAGGTTGAGACGCTATAACAGGATTCTAAACACAAAATTTCATATTTCAAAAGTCGACCATCTTTAGTTAGTGACACTTGAGGTTAATGTCGCTTTTCAAGGCCTCTATTTGTCAAAACATTCATGTCCACCCCATATGTCCCGAACGTGTTGGATTGGCTTATCTTCACGTCAGAAACTGCAACTTAAACTACTGATTATCAAGCGTTTAAATATCTACAAAAAACCGCATGAGTTCTATCTTGCTTATAAATGACTTTATTTGTGAGAATCTCATGAAAACTTCAAGTTGTCTAAATGTGTTTGCTGGTATTTTTACTTTAGAAGGCGTTTCAATGGTCAGTAAAGCCGCGAATCCTTGCAAGCACTCAAAAAACCAAATATCACATTTTTGCAATAATCGTTTTACAATGAAAACACATGACGTCAACCTCACTTTCAAATGACTCTATTCATGAGAACAGAGTGGCCTCAACGTGTTTCCTTGTGTTTACTTCAGAGGGTGTTTCAGAGGTCAGGAAAGCCGGGAGTCTATGTCAGCACTCAAAAACCAAATAACACATTTTTACAATAATAACCTCGTCATTTTATACCAAAGTTGCATGTCTATTCCAGGCCATCCGAACCGCTTTATTTCTCCCTTAGTCTAAGCTTTGAAGGTGTTATATAAGCTAGAGTAGTCCCGACGCTATAGAGACACTTTTAAAATCGAATATCACAATATGCAAACGGAGTATTTAAAGATAAGGACACATGAGGTCATCAATCAATGGATTATTTTAGAAAAAGCTAATGTAAAATCTAAAGTCTTCTGGACGGTTTCCCTTTTCGTTCACAGAAATAACATTAGGTGGTATATACTATCATGCTTTCTAGATAATGAAAATAAAATAAATAGAAAATCATTGCAAATGCAATGGTTTGTATTATATCATAATATAATCACAGAAAGTATTTAAGGGGTTTTATGTATGCAGCAAAGAAAGATTAGGTTAAATGTTTTATATTGTTTCAAAGTTCATCAACTTAAGTAAAACGCAAAGTTGCCACGGGGAAATAGCCTTTTTGCAACTATTTAAAGTAGAACACGTGCTCTTATGTCATTTTAAAGTTGCTTATTGTAAGGGCGGCGGCGCGGCAAGGCGTGACAGGAAGGCACGATACAATTTGCTGTTAGCGTTTAGTACCGTTCCAGTGTATTTTAAATCAAAAAAGTGATCACAGTATCCAATGGCAACAACTGGCAAATATCGACTGAATTCTACGAACGAATTCCTACATGTAAAGTAGATC
>JAAAKL020007079.1:0-17270 GCA_010016065.2 Carybdea cf. marsupialis auct. non (Linnaeus, 1758) | reverse complement strand
CGTCCTCGAATCCGTCCACATCAAAGCATCAAAACGGTTGCTTTGCAGACAAAAAGAATTTGCCTCTTTATTGGGCCTTTTCGGCTAACCATTTAGTGCCACGGACACTGATTGGTCAAAACAACAACAATCTAGTAATCAGACATCTGATTGGCTACTTTCAAAACACAGTTTGGTATAAGTTTTACTAATTTCTTCCTATCTCAATTCCGACGATTTTGTACTCTGAGGAGTGTCAGACGAAAACGTTTTTGAGTACTAAAATGGTTTCGCTATTTCGTGCAGTTTTATTCCAATTCTCTAGAATATAAACATGCATGTTTTCCGAGGCGGGTTTTCTATTACGTTTGATAATGTCCAAATATTGCACCAAGTGATAGTTATAAGGCTTAATTTGGTACCCAGATATCAAGCAAACTATACAATAAAAGCTGAAGCTATGTTGCATTGGAATCCTATTGATTTGTACCAGCTTAATACAATTTGAAGAAAAGACGTTGCTCTAATCAGCCAGTTTGCAAAGCATTTCACAAGTTGCTGTCCAACAGCGTTTTGTCTCGGGAAGAAAGTTGTCATGGTTGTTTACTTGTTTTTAACGAAGATCTGAAAACGTCAGAGACAGTAGCAGACGCTTTAGAGGGCGATAGGGGTTGTAGGTGCCCGATGATAATTTTTGAAAATAGAAAAGGGCTGATAATCCATAAAGGTGTGACCGAAGTTGCTGGTAAAGAGAAACTAATATCATTAGGAGTATTAAAGCGCTTACTCAGCATTCAAAATAGTTTGAAATTGTAGATCAACTGTATTTGAATGAAAATGGCATCGTCTCTAGTCACAGATCAATATAAGCTTTTACCCCGACTCGAGCATGATACCTTCTCAACAGATCCAAGGTCGTCGCAAGCATAGACGGTTTTCTTCCTGATCGATTTATTTATCTCGCTTTCAATCACTATTAGCCACTAGCCTTACGTTCTACCTTCAACAGAAGAAGAGCTCTCCAATCTCGTTTTCAATAATTGACTATTGATAGATCTTAATTTTAAAATTGCATTAAAATACTCAGCTTATATCTGTTTTTTATAATTATAGTACCGTATTACTGAACACAAAGAATTTGAATTACAAGTTGGAACAGGCACAAGAGAAATAGATCTACGTTACCATCACGATTCGAACCTCGTAATCACAAATCCACGGAATGTTACTCTATTTCTCAGTTAATCATTGGATAGGGTTTTTATAGCTACCATGTGACTTAATCAATAATAGATTATACTTCTGACTGGTCCTGTAGTGTTATTAGAAAAGCTTACAACACATGGCAGACGCTCTATAACGCAAGGATTGTATACGTAGAGATCAGTAGTAGGGTGAATCATGGAGGAAAAATGGTTCCTGTTAGTTTGATATTAAAGATACGTTTTTAACCTACCACCTCTCAGGAATCTATTAAAAAAACAACACAATGTATAGTGAGTTAAAAGCACTGAAAAGTTTACCTGGTAACGCCAATCAATATCTTTGAAGTGCGTAGGTAAGCAGAAACAGTGGAACTCGCTCCTGACATAAGTTGAAATATGTACACAACTATGCAACCTAAATGTAGCAATAAGTACGTTCTTTGACCTGCCTTTGTAGCTTGTTTTTATCAACGGCGAAACGAAACTTATAAACCTAAATTGAAATTTTATTACGAAATCCCTTAGATCCGTAGGATTGTTTCCATTGAATTTGGGATTTCATATGATGGAGATACATATGAGGTGAATTGTAAGTTGCTTAGGCATCTAAACGCTTAGTTAGAAACCTAAATATGCCATTATGAGAGTAGGGCTTCAAGTGAGATCTTTACTCGTCATCAAAATAGTCACAAGTCAATGTAACTCTTTTGTGTACAAATATGTAGAATACTCAGAAAGATCCACACTTAATCATCCGGAGTATTAAATCTCAAAAACAGAGTCCCTTTCAATCCTTTATTTGATTACAGATTCCTTTCTTAATATAATACAGAAGTACCTCTTCCCTAAGTCCGTATCGCGTTTCATTTCCTTTTTAAATCGAAGGTAATTGTGTTGGTATCCCTTGAGAGTCTCAGCGTAAGATAGGATAGCAAAGGACAACAGATCAAATCATTTTAAATAGACGTTAGACAAGCTATAATTTAAAGCCTGTTATAAACAATATGGTACTCTGAACTCCACCAAAAAAACCTTCGAGTAATAATTAATTTAAGTACAAATTTCAACATTATACTTTTCATAAACTTTAAAAATTGAATACAATTACATGATACTTTTACAGAATAAAGTGATTGCTGGAAGGGATTAGTTTAACACGATGGAAAGACAATCAGTAAGAAATTATTTTCAGAATATCTGGCTTGGTAAATATAAAACGGTTTAAAGCGGGTCTGCGTTTGTTGATTTGAATGTAATGGTAGCGGGAAACTTATCTAGGTTGTAGAATGAGTGTCAAGATACTTTATGACTTCATGTGTACCATCTATGAAGGTGGTATGGTTACTGATCGGTATATATCACGTTGTATTTCTGGTTTCTGGGCACTATCAGATCAAGTACTACTTGTATAATTTGCTGCCAAACCCTTCAATCTTTCAATTATTCAAGTTTATGCAACAACTACGAGGGCTGATCCTAACAGAAAGTCATCTTTTTTCACAAACCCTGCATTTTTTCTTGTTACTTATTCCATACCACTTATGCAATTATCAAAAATGCCTGCACTTGACAGTGTCCGTACATTCCATGTTCCACGCTTTGAAACATCTGCTCCTAAATTTCATGAATAGCTTGTCAAGTGATGATCTCAGAGTTTAGATGTCATAAGTACAGTTATAACTGGATACAGCATATTCTTCTTCTCTGTTACTATGTATAATATACAGGGGTCCCATATTAGTCCTTATCATCTCTATAGTTTATGGTAAATCTATACCATTAAATTTTACATGAGACCCCCATCTCTTCAGAAGTAACTCGCCACGTGGTCCGTTTGTCACTTTAATGGGCCCTCCTCGGTGCTACGAGATGCTGTTGTGCCCTCCTGACAGCTGGCCTGTTATAGATGACTAAGGATTAGGCTCGTTTTGCTCAGTCAGCCATTGAGTCTTCGTTCACTTTATGGTAGTCATCCTTACCTCAGCTAACTAAAGGCTCTTCACCCAGTTGTTTATGTAACCGACAGTGTACACTACTGTCTACTTGAAGCCACGTGTGGGAGTTAGGAAGATATGAAGAGGACCAAAGGTCCCCCCCCGTTACATATCTGTGTTGACACAATTCGGCGAGACTAACAAATGTACTACTTTCACATAGTTTTCAATGCAACCCATAAACATCATAGTCTGGATAACTAAAAGTTCAGAAGAAGAAAACTTGTATAGAGGCACAGTTCTATTCAGTACAACATTTGGGAGGGACAGTATTATATTATATGGACATTTATCTGTGGGCATGACTCCCTAGATTTGTACGCGACATGCATGTCTGCTATGTCTCTTCGCATGCCTATTCATTATTTGATTACTTCACAAATTTGTATTAAGAGCACGTCGACTTTATCAGCATGTAACAGTGGAATCTTGATGTGATCACCACTTTTGTCGTGCCCTAATGAAAGTCTTCGATTCTGCCGCCTCTTAAAAATCTTGTCATCACTAGTCCTGAAACCTCATCATTGCCTTTTTGCTATAGCAACATTTCTTTCTGACTGATCATGTCTGACCTCAGTGGGAATGTAAAATATTTATTCAAGGGTCAGGTACTTGATTTCATTTTTATCTCCAGTGTCTACGTCACTAAATAGGACTTTGTTCTATTGAACAAGATGCGGCGACGTCTGAGGGGTAAAACTGAAGTTAATAAAGTTAAAATGATTTCGAAATTAGAAGGAGTCAAGATACCTAGTCAGTTGCTATGCCTTGCTTTGATCTTCTTGGCAGTTATAAATACTACAGTTATTGGAGGAGAAAGTGGTTGGAAATCGGCAGACATTTGCAAAGATCAAAGAAATCGACAAATCTAAGGACATTTATTACTCAAAGACGTCCGATCCATCGACTGATGTACTTAAAAACCCATAGTTAGCACAGGCCCTGTTTTAAGCAATCACAAGTATTCAGTGGCACGTGGGTAGCGAATAAGTATGATCAGTTGAATAAAGCTAGGCCATCCATGCTGTTCTGCCAGATATTTAATATTCGTTAGTAGAGGAGGGGCATTATAAAGCACGAAGTTTACTTTGCGAAGCAGAGCTAAGGAGATGCATAACTTTTGGGTTTCAGCAGGTTGGAGGAAAACAAGGTTCCAGCCATTCACTTCTGTTTGGGGGCTTTCGACCTAATTTTGAGCTAATGTAGTAACCAATGTACCTTGTTACAAACGTTTTTATAGGCGTTGGGTAAAGCACTATACCCATCAACTTTACACTGTTTTGCAAATGTCTGAGTAATTATTTACCAGTTGTAAACAACGAGAACCTATCAAATTCTTGGTTGTGGGAAGACCATCAATTGTTCAAGGGTGCCATAATAAAAACTAACATTCCCATGCAGCCGTATAGATAACAGTACAGGAACCATCGCCTGTTAAGAAGCATGGTGTTATATGTATGCATGTTATATGCATGCCTCCGTGATCTGTGATGCTAATGAGAATCTTAATAATGCATGTGATTGCAAGATGCCGATAGCAAAATATCACGCCCAACAAAATTTGCTCTAATTGGAGATGGGTCTTAAAAGCGTTATATGTCAGTTGGAACACACTCAAAAAAGAGAGGTCCTTTCCTCAAAAAAGATCATAGAAAATTGCCTTATTGAACTAATGGTCCTATCTAAACTTCAAGATATATAGCTAACCCTTGAAAAAGTTTGTTTGATTCTATTCCATTTGAGGAATTACTGGTCCTTTATTCACCGCACACTCAGGACAATAATTTAGCATTCTTAGCAGCAGCCATTAAGTATATAAATAGCAATACAGCCATGAATGTGGTTTTTATCAGCTCATACCTATTACTTGTGGTCGAGAATTACTTATCAATACATCACGTGATATCAGTGAGCAGTAATGAATAAGATCTCAGTTGTAGCCATTGCATGTTAGGTGTAAGGTATGTCAATCTGCTCTTTTAATGCTTAACGTACCTAAGGACATTTGGAGGAATCTAATCTAGCTATTAACTGCGTGAGATTATGTCTAACTGTAACAGACATTGATGTTCAGTGAGAATAATTTTTCAAGCCACTTGACGACATTACAATCTCTCTTTTTGCCAAAAGTTTGCTTAATGTCCTGACTTAAGATTAATTAACCTTCTTATGAGGTAACACGAATGGCATAAAGTACTAGAAGTATGGTCGAAGGGCAGCGAAAGTAAATGCTTCGCTCAAGGAGTCAACCTTGGTCATCTACCTTTAAAAGAGAGGTTACTGGTCAAGACAAGACAGCATGAACCATACAAAGGATTTGCTGAGTACCCTCAGATCTGTTAACCATCTTATGAGGTAACACAGATGGCATAAAGTACTAGAAATATGGTTGAAGGGCAGCGAAGGTAAATGCTTCCCTCAAGCAGTCAACCTTGGTCATGTACCTTTAAAAGAGAGGTTACTGGTCAAGGCAAAACAGCAAGAACCATACCAAGGATTTGCTGACTGACTTAAGATCTGTTAACTGACTTAAGATCTGTTAACTGACTTAAGATCTGTTAACTGACTTAAGATCTGTTAACTGACTTAAGTTCTGTTAACCTTCTTATGAGGCAACACAGATGGTATAAAGTGTCAGGGAATCTCCCTTAGGGTTTTGCCCATTATGGATCACGTCCGATACGTGCTAAGAAGAAAACGTCGAGTGTGACGAATCATTGTAAATGTCTCTTTAACGTAATTCTTGGAGAGATAAGGAGAAATGGAATTTATTAATGGTAGGGTGGAGTGTATGATTCGTGTATTGAATAATTAATTAAGGTCTATTTTTGTAATTGTAAAAGTATATTTAAGAGTAGGAAATTTCGAGTAAAATTAGATTGAAGAATTGAAGATTGTAGATTGGATTGGATTGATGGAAGTTTTATAACGGATTGTAAGAAGATTGATGGAAGATTGATAATAGATTGGTTACAAATTAGTATATGCAGTCCTCTTGAATCGTATGTATTTCCTCAGTCGCTATCGTAAGTAGCGTTTTCATAACAGAAAGAACCCTCCTGGAAGGTTGAATGGTATATAATTATCTACTGTGATAAAGGACTTACGAAACGGCCGCATCAACTGGTTTCAGGCGGCCTTGCTAGCAACAAATTAAAATAGATTGATATGTGACCTGTTTCCTTCATGATGGAGGAACAGATGCAAAAGAGGCAGGGAGCTGTTCCCTGTCATTAATGCAACACAATAATGACCAATATTTAGCTGGAAGAGTGTTTTACGTTAAATGATTTCTAAGAATAAACTTTGGCTCGTGACTTCCTGCAATAGCTTGGGAATGCTATTCAAAACTGCCAGAGCTCGATCGGCAAGTTCTGCTACTGGACATAGGCATGGTCAATTCTTTTCTTGGGTGGAACTTAACAGGATAGCTTGTTAAACAAGGTGCACCGCCTAAAATTTGGAATAGACAACTAAACTCTCTCTTAAACTTTTGCAAATCGTAACATGAGTGTACTACTGGTTGACTTGGACTTAAAACGTTAGCATCATCCATTCATGTTGCCTGTGTAGAGCTTAGCAGGCTGTTTAAAACAAGGATAAGGAAATTCATACTAGTCCAAAATAAGGAAATTCAACATCATTTCTTGGAGGGCTGTTATCAGAAATAAAGTGCTATAGACGGAATTCATTTGGAACTAACTGTTACAGAAGTTTACTTGGCATCAAGAGATTGGACAAAATGCTCAACACCGAAGTCTTTGCCTCAGCTGGACGCGCGTAGCTGTCAACAATGATTTATGCACGTCAACTTAGAGCTCTTGGTCATTGGCTCAGAAAAATGATATTGTCAACTGCTTTGCTCTGTACAAGCGGCATGTTGGGTCAAATAGACGAGGCCATCCAAGAATGTCTTTCAGGAAACATATAGAAGCACTTACTGGAATGTCATCTACCGAACTGCATGCGTTATCCCCAAATCGAGAAGAGTGGAGAAGAAATGTGGTCAGAAGATTTGACAAACTACAGGACTGATGATCGTAACAACGGCTTTCATAAGAGCATGTCATATTTTGAAAAGCATATATCAGTATAAGAATATGTCACTTGATTTGTGTGACACCGTATTTTTGTGCAACTATATCAAATTCATTGGTTGTTACTGATCAAGTGTTATTGTCATCCGTGTTACCTCTGCAGATAGAATGTGATCTCTCGGTAGAAAATTTTCGAGACTGTCAAGCATAAAACTGCTCATTTTACAGTCAGCAGCATCCTATCCGCCCTTTACCTCATCATAGGATTCTATGAAAGTCGGGCTACTGATACATAGATTACATCTTTCAAGCTTTGTTTTTTATCCGTATTATTAACACCGACGGAGCTATCACGCACAAAATTTGAACTATTCGACATTTGTGAATCTTCTCCGATGGACAGTAAAGGCTGAAAGTCATATACTAACAATAGACTATGATGGCCACACTGACAAGTATAGGGTATAAAGTCTATGAAGGAAAGAAATTTCTACCCATGCACGACTTTTCTATAAAGGTTGGAGCGGAAGCTGGATTGCTTTTTATCCAGCTTTGAAAATAGTAAGCTATGCTTTTCCTTCAACAGCATCTCCTCCCACTCAAAGATAAGGCAGCCCTGGGTTTTGAAAGGTTTATTATCCTTTTCTTTGATAGCCTCTACTTCCTCCCTGTCATCCCAGACCCTTGCTTCAAGGTTTTAAAGCATTTTTTAAACTTAGTATCTTCATATTTCACTTTCCGTTGCACTTTGCGGGGATTTACAAATGCGACCCGGTAATGAAAATACGAAAGGGGAAGAAGAAAATGTTTGAAAAAGCATATCAGACGGTTTTTAACATTTCATTAACAGCTCTTACCAAAGGATGAAAGTACAAACTATTAATGACTTAAAGATCCTTATGACCTTAAATACTGTGGCTGAAGAAAAGGCAGAAATGCAATAAAAAGAATAAATGTAGATATAGATATGGGAGTAAATCGAGATGTGAAAGTGGATCTGAGTTCAAATGTGGCCTGTTGAAATCTTGTTCTCTGCTACTGGTGACGACTTTTTGTCAAGGATGTTCACGAGCTCCTTCCCAATGTCCTGTTGAAACATCGTTTGATGTGCAACGATAAGTAGTGATAAATTGTCAAATGCGCGAGATGACTGATTACATCATCGTGGCCTCTCCTCTGTTCGGACTTCTTCGTCATTGTATCCACCAAACGACGTTCTCTTTATTTACACTTTAGCCTCCACTGGGTTGAACACTTCCCTGCTGGCTATATATGCTGGGGTGTTGTGTTTGACATCCTCATCTTCATTTTGTATGTTTGATTCCGGTGTGGGGAGGATGTTGTGGTCAATACGATGATTCACAAGTCCTATTGTAGGAAAGTGAGTTGTGGTTCCCAGTCTCCTTGTTTTCGCTTCCGCCCAGGCCGGATCAGAAATCTCCAACAAGATTCCCAAAACGATGGATGGCAATGGGAGAGAGTTGTTATGATGACTAATAAATAACGACACATATAGCTTGTTTCGTTTTTCGAAGGTGATCACCAATGGTTTGGATATGGCCGAGCCACCTTTATCATCCTTACCACCTGATGTTGTGACCAGACTTCAGGAACTGCAAATCGAACTCGACGAGGGTAAGCATTTCATTGTCAGAGTGAATCTCAGGCGTTAATTTTGTTTTCGTATACTCATGCAATATTCATTTTCAGCATCTCCGTCTGTGTGTCCCTTTTGTCATGAATTCATAGGATGTGATATACATATTCACCTATCGTATTTCATAGTTCTGGAATGAAGTTAACACTGTAATAACGGTATTGGTTTCAGTGGATTAGTCGACTGACATTGAGTGATCATTCTGTTAGTGCAAGTGGACTTCAAGTTTCACAAACTGGAGTCAGTTAGGCACATCGTGTGAAAGGTCGGTATCCACGTTTTTGCAGTTCATTTGACATTCGAGGTAATTGATTCGGATACCGCAACGTGCCCTCTCATTATCTTGCCTTCGGTGAGGTGTGAATAAGCTGAGTTCGTGATGCCAGACTAGTTCTTTCTCCAACTTGGCTTTTAAAGAACAAATGGAGCCATGTCTACGTCAAACTGGACATCGTGGGCCTGATTCAGTTTGTTGTCAACCACATTTCCTTTTGTGACTGACCATAAAGAAATAAGAACAGCTTGCAATAGAATATTTTCTACCGTCAGTTGTCAAACCACATCAAATTGGAAGTGTGTTCCGTCGATACAAAGCAGAGAATGTTTGACCTCTGTTTGGGTGTTACTGGAACATAGCAGGTCGTTGACCACAAATTGGTACTGATAAAATTGCGAACCACTGTCCTGCGTCTACCCACTTCGTTTTTTCCAGATTATGCAGGCCCATATATTGTTGATTTTCATACACGATGGGCCCTGGAGACCCATATCTTCTTGCATTACAGAGGTAAACTTGGTCAAACCGCAAGCGAGTTCTGACTACACTAGTGCAACAGCTTTCAGGATAGTTGATAGGTAATCAGCTAAATTGTGATTAGTGTTGGTCGGTCTGCTGTGTATTGATAGACAGATAATGGATTTTTAATGCTTACAGGCCAGTAAACATTCTTTTTCACTTTAAAGATCAGGTTTGGTTAGATTTTCAATGTCAAAGGTAACCACAATTCAAAACACCGTCATACTGCCATGCAAGGTATCTCGAGCTTGCATTAGTTGATATGGCTCGATCAGACTGTAGGTAAACAAATTCATACAATGATTCTCCTAAGCTGCTTATCGTGTCTCTTTGAATAAAGGATACATTATATTTATTATAAAGCAGAAAGCTTTTTTTTTGGTATCTTACTTGTTGGAAAGTTAAACGTATTTTGGTTAGTATTAAAGTTAAGGAACTACCAGTGTCTTCAGATTTATTTTGATTAAATATGCCGCTGGTGTTCTGTGAGGATGCTGTCGTCTGAAAAGATTTGACTTAATGGCAATACAAGTGAGGGGCAATAGTTCCAAGCTAGTACCTGAAGGAAGAGGAAATACAAAACAGGACAAGATCAAAGTTTTTCTTTGACTGAATTTAGTAGCCATATCCTAACGAGAACGAGAAGCTATAAGGTAATTACAAGCCAATAACTTCCATTGCTAGCCCATGCTCAAATGGATCCTGCCTATACACCTGTATGTTTGATCAAGTTTGACTTTAAGTAAGGTAACCTGGCTAGATTTGTTGTGGCATCAATTATTAACATGGATGTTTTTATAAGATTATCACAAGCTGTAGATAAATGTGGAGTTATGTGCCACATGCATGTTCTTAGAATAGTAAAAAAGGTACACAAGGACATCATTTAAACATGTGTATGTAGCTCATGTTAGTTTTACATCTGAGCTACTGCTTATCTTCAGATTCTTTGTTCATAGTTAATCTCTACATGTATACACATAGTATTTATAAGCCTCAATTCTAGGGATATAATATGTATATGTCATATCCACCTCAGTCACACATTCATTTTATCCACAGTTATTCAATAGAGACACTTAACATTTCTACATTGGACAAACTCAACTATGATTATGATATACATACATTTCACTAAATGAATTACAATTGTATATATGCAGTGAAACATATAGTCACCAGAAATTACTATTGATGCAATTGCTAGAGCACTTAATACAAGCTAATACCCAATGCTCTATATTCATAAGAGTATCTTTAGTTCTCAATGAAGATAAGAGAAGTGATTTAGAGGTAAGGTACAAGAGATTTACTGGGTTAACTTCAAATGTCATAACAAATTGAGACTATTCCTTGTGTTTCAGGCCAGTCTTGTACCAAATGTATATATACACAGGTCACAGTATCTTAAAAAGTAAGGAGGCCAAACTCCAACTAATGAAGAATAACCTCTATACAGCAAACAATTTTGATGTTGAAATCCTGTTGGTCAAAAAGTAGGGGGACATGGCTGTTTCAGACCCCATCTTTGTTGGTCCTTGATGTATGTATGTAAAGTATTATCAAGACAGTTATTGTATGTATACATATATGTAGGCCTATGTATGCATAGATGTATGTATATATATGTATATAAATATTAATTAGATAGATACAAAAATACACATATGTATATAAATACAAAAATACACACATACATATATGTTTGTATATGTATGTATATGTATGTGTGTTTTTTTGTTTTTATGTACTCATGTAGGCAGATTAGCAGTCATAGAATACATAGTCTCTCAATAAACATACTGGATACAGCACTTGCAGGGATCAAACCTGGGACATTGCTATTATAATTATTTGATGTTATTATTAGTTTCGTTGTTTTTGATCTATAAAAAGCCATCCCATTCTGTTAGCTTATAAGTGGGATCTGTAACTGCAGTTGAACAAATTCTAGTGAACAAAAGACAAATTGATGGAAACGTTAGGGAAAGTTTGTTTACTTTTTGGCAGCGTGGACAGAGTTAATTAAGAGCTATTAATATTGGATACATATGTATGCATGTATGTATATATATAACATAAAATGAAGAAAAATTCTGTTAACAAGAGTGCTTGGTACATGGATGTAGATCAATATAGAAAGATATAACTCTTCAGGCAATACTCAAGTAGACTTACTTTCAATCGTAGAATACATAATAATGTGATAAACATGAATGCATATTGTGGTAGTGAAGATCAAACCTGGGACCTCCTGCACCAAGAACTGTACTAAATATGGCAATAGTTACCTCAACAGTCCCTTTTCTCAACACTACCAGCAAGCTATATTTATCAATGCTTATATATATATATTTATTTATTTATTCATTTATGCATATACATATGTTTATATTTTTATATGTAAGTAAAAAGCATTTCATACTCATACTCATAAATTACTGGATAGTATGTATGAAAGGATTTGAGAGAAGAAAAAGGACTTTAAGTAATCCTCTGTTGTAGTTTTTGCAGAACATAAAAACAGAGGATTACCCGAGGTCCCTTGTCTTCTATATCTCATTTCTCTCATTCTTGTATGTATGTACACATATATTTGTCAAAAATACACAGTTTTTCAATACATTTCAATATCCTTTAGTTTAATCTCACCTTGGTTACATTGCCGCTTTAACCCTTTCAACACCATTAGGACACCTGTGTCCACAATGTTGAAGGGTAAATATCATTCCTTTGAAGGTTATGATGGAAGTATTATTATAGTATTAGAATCAGTAAGATGCAGTAATTGCTTTGAAAAGGTTTTTTCTTCATTTTGGTATTTTTGTAACACCAGCGCTGCCTGGAAGAAAGGGAATTGGAGCAAAAGATATTGCTATAGGTTCACAGGGGCACAGAGGGATTGTGCTGCCATTCCTCATTTTGATATATATGTATGGAGAATTAAGGTAATTTCCAGATAAACAAATGCCAAAAACCTCATCCTTATACGTGCACTGTAGAGTAAGTGAATTAAAGATTTCCGTAAAAGGACAGGGGTATACCTGTTGTCTTGAAGGGTAAGTCAGTAGCAATTCATTCACACTGGTGGAAGGCTCATATGGACTTGGTGTATTGCTCTACTTTTCTAAATGTCTTTTAATACTATTTTGTATCATTTTGGGGTATGCAGGAGCACCTGTGTCACTTGTTCAACCGTAAGCATATTTGAACATATTACATATTAAATACATATCAAATGATTAGAATGTGTTTTGATGCTATTGATGCTGTATTATGTACTGTTTCCGGATACTTGTATCCTTACTGCCCCTAAGGCTCTTGTATTTTAAAGAACTTTAAGTTTGACTGACCTGGCAAGCCCCTGGCAAATCTCTGTGCCACATAGAATGGTCATGAATTTACAAAAACTACCAAGGAAATGTGTGCTTTTATAGGTGCAAATTTTATGATGGTCATATGTAAATTAGTCAATATAAAGTGCTATTGGCATGTTGACATATGTATAGGTAGTGAAGGGAGATGAAATGCCCTTACCAGAACACTGTTCCTTGAAAGACTTCAAATTAAAAAATTAAGGAACATCATCCTTGCAAACATTTCATAACAAATAGACCAATAGAATGAGAAGTGGTGGTTCGGATGTAGCAGTACAACAGGACATCTATAAGAGGGTGTCGTGTACAAGTTTGGGAAAGAAAGATAAAAGTGAATTTGGATGAGGTGAATCAGTTGTTTTGAATCTTTGTGAGAAGTTGGAAGGCTTGTACTCTTTACTTTGACAACTTCTTTAATGCTAGTTTAAAATGTTGTATAAGATAACAGGTTCTACTATGTTAGCACAGTCTGATGGGATGTGCATAACTTTCCCATTATGCCATATGACAACATTATGAAGTGGGGTGGCATGGACGTTTAATTGACTGATAGGATAGCAGCTGTATAATGGTTTGACAACTGTGGCCTGATCCTTGCTGGGACAGCTCTTGAAGGATATAACCAAAGGTCAAAGTGCATAAATTTTTGTCCTGTGTCTAGATATTATAAAAGATCATAAATTGATTTGTGAGATAAAAAACAGCAGCGTGCAGAGTAGATCACCTTAATCTCCATTAGATATGAAATAGTTTGAAAAATGGAAGTTGATTCAGTCCACTTTTCAGTTTTTGAAAAATAGCAACATTTATGTTGGGGACAATAGGGACACCTGTGCCCGTAAATAATGCAGAATATTATGTCACCAGCTTGGAAGAAACTTGATAATATTGCAGTTTTAATGCAGTGCACTCCCCATTTCAAGGGGTAAGGTGGTGCCAATGTACATGGGACTTTGATTGGAGCATAGAGCACCTAAAGCCCAGATGCCCTTCCTCACCAATGGTCCTTCCAGGATTCAAACCCAGACCCTCTTGAACTGAAGGCAAGCAACTTATCCACTAGACCACAGTGGCTCAAATGGTAATAATCATGGAGATTTCTTTTACTATTACAATATTGGACAGTCGGGAGATGTATGTCCCCTATAATATTGTAAAACTACAAGTTGTTTTGACATGCAAGGAAGTGCAAGTTATTTGGTGCCCCAAATTTTATAAAATCTGAAAAAATAAGGATTATCAGTCCTATAGAAACTTTGTGGTCTCAGAAGGGTTAAATCTTGTACATATTCAAAAGAAATACACCACAGATTGATTATCACAGCCGTTCATAGCAGATACATATAAACAACTTTACACATACCTATGCTAATGTACAAAAACAAAGGAAAACAGGACATAGATAGCATGGTGTTTACAGGCAATGTGATTATTTAACCAGAAATCACCAAAGGGGCATTGTGGAAAAGAAACAAAAATAGGAAAGAAAAGGAAATACAGTAATGTGTCAGAATAAACAGACAGCAGAACTCCTGAGAGAGAAAAAAGGAACACCAACTAAACATGTAACTGATAGACCAGTTAATGACTAAGCTCATAAATCAACTCAACCTCTGTACTGCTGAGACTGATAGGTGGAAAACTGTCAAACTCAATCTGCTAAAACAACTCCCTATGTCAATTACCACTGTGTTGTTTCTCTATCAATCAAGCACTCACGTTGTTTAAGAATCCACTAGGACCTTTCTCTAGAAAGTGCTATAAAATATGTTTGTGGCACACTAACTCCCGTGTTAAACTTCTTGCTCCAACACTTGTAATTATTTAACACCATACTACATATGTTGGTAGAACTAACACAAAGTTTAGATAGGGGTTCAACAATTTTAGAAGTGTTTTTAAATCTTGGTATATAAGGAATGCAGGAGAACTTGTATGGTGCCTAATGAAGGAACATAGATTCTGAAAGCTCACAAGAGTTCATAAATGTATGTATAGAACTGTAATGGCTTTTTATTATATCTGTTTTAGTTGTATGTGTGGATATATGTTTATATATCATCTATGAATATACTGCTAAGCAGTGGTAAAAATGAAAAATGGACAGTATCCTTAAGATTTCTTGTGATGCTGATGACCAGTCTGGAGGTTTTTTGATTGGTTTCTTGGTAATCTGTTGCCCATCATCCTTCACATTTTTCTGGAGGCATATTCTACACAGACTGTTAATTCTTTCAGTAGCACTCTACATCTTTAATCATAAGATTGGTATCAAGATCACTGGTGATTTGTTTTTTTCTGTGAAATTTGTTGACATATATGGCTGGTGTGTATTGAACTGAGAGGGTGGGTAGTAAAGAAGTCTGAAACAGGTGTAGCCTTGTTCCACTAGAACATGTTATTAGCGAGATGAGATTAAGGTGGTTCAGACAAGCAAAGAGAAAAGGTGACCTGGACAAGGTGAACAATGTATTGTAGATGGAAGCCCCTGGTACAAGAGTGAGAGGGAGACCAAAGAAAAACTGGTTGGATGATGTGAGGGAGGGTATGAAACTACTCAGAGTTAAGGAATACAGTGATGATAGATGGAGAACAACCATGAATTGTTGAACCCTGTAAAAAGAGATAAGATGGCAATAGAAGGAGTAAGTAAGTAAGTAAGTAAGTAAAATTCTTGAAGCCATTCAAGCATCAAAACTGACAATTCTATTCCCTACATTGTCAATTATCATGATGGTATAAGGTTTAATATAATAACTTGTGGTGATACCAACATACTTCCTTCTATGCCACAAGTAAAGTTGCTTACTATTGCACAATACTTTGGAAACTTCCTGGAATTTCTAGACCTTTGTGTCAGCTATGAAGCATCGAACACATCAGTGCTCATATCATTTTTACTGATGGAGTCCATATTTACACTTAGCCCCTCCCCCAACTTACTCCTATTTCGTTAAAAGTGGCGAAAGATCAGTTCATTTGCAAGGTTCAACTAAGCATCTAACAACCCTAGATAGTCTCTTTTTCAAATGGTTCCAATAAAAGAATTTGGTGACTGGCAGCCATGTTGTTAACCATGAAGCAATCACAGATAATTATCCTGCCTTACAAATTGATGATGATGCCGCCTTACAAATTGATCTTACTCTAGATCTTTTTGCATGTTCATTTTTAGATATGCAACCTTATCCATGCAGACTCATCAATGTTTTATAACTTCTGTTTTTTATATCAGTTAACACTCACTTCGATCTCTTTCAATTGCTTTCAATTGATCTCTAATGCAAGGCTTCTCCTACATTATCGATAACTTAATGAGCAAGTCTTATGTATGTGAGCTGAGTTTTGTGCATGCATACATCAAAGACCCTCTTTCCGCAAGCTGCTGAAGATTTGAGCATGTTTTCTATATTCAAGTCTTAAATTCATTAAAGTTATAAGCTGATTATTACTCTCCTAAATGCAAATTATTGCATCCCTTTTATATTTTTCTTGAACATCCAATCAATGCTTCTGATATGAATCCCCTTCCACATTTCTCTGTTCCAAGTTATGAAAGTGAACTTAATAGTAATTTGGCTGTGTAAATTTTTACCACTTCTTCATTCCCATTAGCATTGGTCAACGTCAACATGTAACAAAACTTCTCAAGATACTCCCCATCATGGCAACAAGCCTAATTTGTATGCAAATTAAAAGCCATCTAACTATTCGCATTGTCAATTCTGTAGTGGCTATATGCAATCTTCTTGAAGGCTGTTTCTGTTGTGTTTTCAGTGATCATAGAGCACTTGTCATGCCCTTTCTTGACCCTTCAATAGCTATATTGTAGTGTTTAGGGAGGTCAATATGGAATTCTCACCACCAACAACAAGCTAATTTTTTCTTCTTACTTCTTCTTCTTCTTCTTTTTCCATTTAATGTCTTCTTGTCCCATATTTTTGGGGGTTAGATGGTTTGGCAGATACCTCCAACTCTGCCTATCATAGACATCCTCCTCCCGCACTCCTTTTCTCCTCATATCCTCTCAGACTGTGCTGAGCCATGGCTTCCCAGGGTTGGCGAAATCAGTGATTTTTTAAAAAAAATCAAAAAAATCAGATTTTTTTTATTTAAATCAGATTTTTTTGATTTAAATCGATTTTTTTCCAAAGTCCATAAATTCACGATTCAGATTTTTTGTTTCTGAGCCTTTCAATTCTTAAACACTGTAAATTATACACCA